>JAQIWR010000129.1:0-28624 GCA_034695945.1 Glomeris hexasticha
ATGTTTTTTAATACCTGCGATGTCACACAACTGATGGTTTACGCGAAGGAAGCGCACGGCAGTGTCTTCGGTAGAGTACGTTGCCCTAAGTGGATTGCTAGACTCAGTGGATCATCCCAACCGGAAGGGAAGAGGAGTGACAACTTGTATGACAAGAGTACTCAGGTGTGTGTGTGCAGAATTAATAATCAACAGAAGCACAGCCACGAAAAAGCGCAACTAACATTTTGGCGATAACCAATTATTTGCGCCAAACCATAGTTACGTTGAAGTCCTGTGTTTCAATTATTACAACATATAGTCTGGACACTAACTGCGAGGTTTTCCACCCTTCTTGCCAGAGGCAATCCCTTTGTGTTGAAATTGATTAACAAAAGGACCACTGTTCAACACAAAGGGCATTATTGCCTCTGGCAAGAAGGGTGGAAAACCTCACAGTTAGAGTGTCCAGACTATACTATGCAGTATATTGTTATAACAGTAAACTGTAACCTGATTCATACCATTCTGAGATTACCATTTCCCTGAGTTTTCCAGATTTAGGCAAGAATTTTTGCAAATTCCACAACTTTTCCCTGAATTTTTAGAGCTAAAATCCACATCCCCTCAGTTTTCCAGATTTTCCAGGTTTCCCTGAGTGGTATGAACCCTGTATAAATGTGATGTATAATCTCATGTTTTGTCATGTCTGCAAGACAAAGGCCTGTGCAAGTTGTAGAGAGTGACAGCAGGGATTCCCCTCACTCGCCGTTCATGCTCTCCGAGGAAACCACTCAGGAAAGACCAACAAGTCGTCCAATGTCAAGAAAGTGCCTAGTACACAGGTAAGCTTATGGTAGACACGTGTCCAGTATTGATATTACTCTCCACCATCATTCATGTTTCAGAGCATGTTTGAAGAAGTTGACGAATTCTGCCCCAGCCCTTCAATCTTCACCAATCTTAGACACCATGCCCTTCTGAATGCCCATCTCAGCATCTCAGAAGAAGACCATAGTCCTGCTTCAGCAGCTGGTAGTCCAATAGTCCAGCGAAGAAAATCAAGCCGGTATGCTTTCGGTAACTGCATCGCATATACGCGTATTTGACCTGGCACTTGCAAATCAATTTGGAATTTACAATAAATAAAATTCTGGCTTCATTGCATTGAAAATGTCAATGCCATTAAATGAACAACTGATTAAACGCATTGCTCATTTTGTGTTACTATGATATTATTTATATTATACTGATACTACGCGTAACTGCATTAGTGTTAATTTACACGTCAATTTTCACTGTTCAATATTACGAACAGCATGATGATATTTATACAATCAGTAGATAATAAATCATATTGTTGTTTTTAGTAAACTGGCTGAAGAGTGACAAAGGAAAGTTGGATGGTGATTCTGAAGATGACCGTTTAGACTCCCCGGGTGCTAACGGCAACGGTGGCGTGCCGGAGAGACCATCATCTCAAGCCGAACAGTTCACCCGACATACAAAATCAGTAACTAAACCTTCACAGCAAGGTTTCCTCTATTGGGCTTTGAAACAAAACAAGAATAAACATGGAAGCTTCGAAGAACCTCAAGGCATTCACGTACGCGTGATCGTTAACTTAGATCTATGACACCCCCAAATGTCTGCTTCTTATTATTGCAAACCTTTTAGAACAGTTATTACACGTTCAACTGCCGAACTTTGATCGAACCTCCCATTGATTACTATTTCTGTTATGCACTTATTCTGCAGATTGCAGCCGCCGCAATTCGGCAGATTTTCAAAAAGGCCACATCGAGCCTGAAATGATAATCTTAAAGCAGAAGAAGATAGTGAACACTCAGGCCATCTTCACAGGCATGCAGAGGTTCTCATTCCTGATGGAGACTTGTCTACCTGGAACGGTCCCAGACCCTTATTTCCTCGCAGCAGCCTTGGACCTTGTAGGGAAACCTCAATTCTCTTCAAAAGTTGCATCCATTAATGTTGACTACTTCAATTATCCTTTCTGACAGCAAGCACCAATCGTTGCAAGGGCTGCTTTGCTTCTGGAATGCAGTCATTTCTTTCACAGATGCAACCGTGGCTTAACCTTCCCATGTTCAGACCCTCAGGTCCACTCGCTAACCGTGGCACTCCCTCAGGTCTGCGCAGGACCCACATTCTGCAAAGGGCTGCAGGCAGAATGTTCTACCAATGGGCCGAGGTAACATGTCCTATTCTTATTACACTTTGCTGGAATTATATATATGAACATCCGCAGGCCCTTGGTGCCAGATTGGAAGATATACTGAAAGAGGAGAACATTCACATAGGAGACGTAGTGTCGGCAGCTATTACGGATGATGCCAAGAAGAAACAACTTAAGAGAGATGATGAGGAGGAAGATTTCTTGGACGAAGGTCCGTTTCATTAGTACAGTGGAAACCGTTTAGCGAAAGAATCTGGATACTGTCGCCGTGACTTCGCGCTAACAATGTTTCCGTACAAATTAGGAAACTCCTGATACAGGAAACATAATTTGACCTGATATATCACCTGACATAGTCAACAACCCCATTCCTAAAGTTGTCTTCTCCATTCTGTTAAAATTCTGTTAAATTCCCTTCGCGTTGATTATAAGCGGTTTCCACTGTACAATACTTCTGAGCTTGATCTATAAAGTCATAATGTGTTAAAACTTGCAGCTTGTGTAAATCCCAGGGGAACTGGGTGTCCACTAGCCTTGAAGATGGTCGCCTGCCAACTGTTGCTGGAGATCACCGCGTTCCTCCGCGAGACGTACGCTCACCTTCCCAAATCTTCGCGGCTATCTCACCGTGACCGCATCGCCTGGGACCGTCTTCCCAACCCCAATCGTAGGTGGAGCATGGGATTAGGAAGCATTCCTCAAACATCTGCCCAAAGCCTAATCTCCATGCCTGACTTTGGACACGTCGGCAAGTTTTCTCAAGTTTTCGAATCGACTCTTCTTCTCGTACACGTTCATAACCCGTGACTACTAAAACTTTTAGGTGTCCCTAGCGAAAGGAAGATCAGCTTCGTCATTCACGAACCTGGAGAAACAGAATCGGCAAACAGCAGTAACACCACTCTGACCATGACCACGGAGGACGTTTCCAATCTTGACGATAAGAAAGGTTGCCGTTTCACTTAAACCGTAAACTTGATAACCGTTCCAGTGGAAAGGAATATGAACATGGAGTATTGTTTCAGGCAGAAGAATCACTCAAGGAAGGGCCCATCTACTTAGAAGAGGTGCCCCATCAGGAGGAATCCACAATACGAGTTTCAAGCGACGCAGCTTCCGCTTGAAGAAGGTTGGAGGCAAAAGGGACAAAGATGACGAAGATAATGGTAGTAATTTTCCCTTGATTCAAATAAAATGAAAATGCTTTGAGGAAAGTAATTGAACCTGTTTTGAGTCCAACATACGTTCAGTTTCAGTTTCCGGCTTGGTTTTCAAGCGGTCAGATAGCCTAAAATCGAAGCGTAAAGTTAGCGCAATATCTGACCGGTCGGACACCAGCGAACATGCAGATCATGACATCAGTGGTGAAGATTCTCCAGGAATCCTCAGCGATGAGTTACCTTCAGACAGTCCGGTGGATGCGATTGAAAGCGATGACAACACAATAGTTACGCGCATGCCGTGGATGAAGGTAACGTTATTCCACGGTACATGTGAGATCCCAAAATGAATCTTACTGTGTTTGTATGGTAAAAGGTGATTGTGCAACTGACAAGCTCCCAGAACTTCATCTGCAAACATCAACAGTGCTGCCATCCTAATTGCTACCGAAGACAGATGCGGGCTTGCAATAGGCTTATTATGGCCATTAGAAAAGTAATTCTCATTTCTATGTTATACTTTGTTTCTTTAACTGCGTCAGTTCAACTATAATTCACTTCTTGATGGTCAGGTTTATGGAGAGGATTTCCAGCCGGATTTCCTCCAACAGCAAGAAGATTTGCTACGTCAGAAATTACTAGAAAAGGCAGAAAAGAGGGAGAAGAAAATGGCTCGAAAGGTTCTCCAACTTTAATTTTTCTTCTCTACAATTGAATGAAGTTCGAATATGTTACAAATATTTCATATTGAATTGTTCATTAAAGGTTTCCAGTCAGCCCGGATTGGGTTCACCAGTGAAGAGAAAAGAAAGCTTTGGTAAAAATCAGGATAAGATCGAGAAAGGCTCCGACTGCGGCATGTCGGCCGCTAGATCTTGTCCCGGTAGCATGACTCACTTAGCAAAAGATCCTGGTGGTATATCCCCCATTCAAAACACGTCCCTTCTCAAGTACACTCCATTAATAAACACTTATCTTTTACAGAATTACCTCATTTACCTTATAAGGATACTGCTGGCGATGGAAACGACCTTGCGGAAGAGCGTAAAGTCCTTCCGGTTATAGTGAAATATTTTCAAACTCAGGTTGAAAAATAATTACTAAACCCTTTCCCAGAAATTGTTCATATGCATTAGTTTAAACTGACCAATTCATTAATTTCCAGGTTCAGAATCCTTTCCATTGCTCTTTCTCGATCCTGATCAAGGGTGGCGTGATACTGGCCGAGGAAATCTACGTGGACATGATGCCAGTAGCTTGGGAAATGCTCTTGGAAAATGATCAGAATATAACCAGCAGTGCAGCTGTATTTCTAATCCTTTCGGCTGTTAAGGCACCTGAGCAGGCAACAGAGCTGATATGCAGAGAACTGCAGCACGAGGACCCTTCTATGCGGATCAACGCGATACTTCGGCAAGTAGTGCTATTTCCCGGCCTAAACACCAATCGGGATAAGCCTTTATTGTGACTTAATTTCAGGTTTCAAGCCATGTGGAGACATCGTTACCAGACCTGGCCACGTATGGAAGAAGGAGCTCACCAAACTTTTAAGATCCCTCCACCCGGAATCGATTTTACACTACCATCACCCAAAATAGGCATTGAGTCTAGCCCTGTTATAGACCCACCATGGATGCCCCATTACAAGACAAAAGTTGAGGAGGTCACCATCAACCAGGATCAAGCAGTACGTTTTGTTTAACGTTCAGAATAAACATTACTAGATGTTAATCGAGAAAGCTTTTCGTTCGCGCGTCGTAGCGGTCATTCGTCACCGCTACCAAAACCAGGAAAAAGCAGCAGATGGAGATGGTTCAAGCTGCTTTACATGCCGAAGAAGAAAAGAAAAGACTTTCCAGGGAGAACTTTCTTCTCACCACTATTCCCATAACCATGCAGTCCGCGTACGAACCTGCGCTGTATCATTCGGCGGAAGAACACGACGATGGTCCGTAATTAAATTCATCTCATTTAACCCATTTAACCCAAGAATGCTAACATGTTACATCCACTATAACTGATGACAATCCACATTTTGTTCCTATAGTTGATGACGACCAGTCTGACCAAGTTAGGCCAGTTGTCCACCACATCCAAGTGGCATCTTCTGTATTTCCATCGTGTCTGTGTACAGCTGCTATCCCAATGATCAATCTTCTAGATGATGCAACAGTAAGCAGTGATGGCACAGCAGGTCTTAACAACATACTTATAAAATTAGTCCTTTATTAGTTGTAGAACTGGTATAAATCACACTTGGCAATTTTCCTTCATTCACAGTGTACCAAGTTGCCCACAGAGCCATATGGTCCTTCCTTGTGGAAGACCCTTCCTTATTCCTAAGGTACTTTTTGGAAAAGTTGACCAAGGATAGGCAAGACGAGATGATACAGATCTTGAGGAGGTTGGTTCGCTTCGTATGGGAAATGCCTCCGCAAGCCGGATTTGCTCTTTTCAATTACATGGTACATACTACTATACATATTATTCTTGTTTTAGAAAGTTAACAAATACTATTAAGTTGTCTTTCCGTATCGATTATAGATTGGTTACATTATGTTCTACGTGCGAACACCGGTTGAAGGTGGCCAGGAAATGATTGGAAGCGCGATGTCCCTTCTTTGGATGTTGGTTTCCAGCATACAGGGAGTGTACTTGAAGGACCTGAAGCAAATCCTTCGCAAGGAACAGTGCGATGTAATAAGGCATCTCGAAATATTTTTATCTGCTAACCGAAAATAATAATAGCATGACTTTTAGACCACAGTCCTTATAACAGCCAACGTCCCAATGGCGAAGAAAGTCGTGGTGCACGGCCAAGATGCTGCAGGCATCCCATCCCAATTTCCTGTTCACGAGGACACCCAGTTCTCGGCTATTCTTCAAGATTCCATAGAATTCTTTGGAATCGAAGAAAGCCAGAAAGATGAATGGTATCTACTCGACCATAAGACAAGTGAGCCTTACATCTTCATTTTATGTCGCTTCGTATAAGTTTGCGCCAGTTGTTCGTGGACTGACACGTATCTGCACGTTCTTCCCGTGCTGCAGATCAGATGCATAATCTTGAAGCATACGTGAGGGACTTCTACTTCTTCAAACGATCCCAGTACCCACAATTGAATTTGGTCAGGATGAGACCCGAGGATGCGTACAACGCGCTCCAGAGGCAAGCGTTTGATCTCAAGTTCAACGAAATAGGAAAAGTGTTGCTAACTCTGTCCATTCTCAGAACAACACATCAGGTAAACATAACAGTGTGACAATCATAATTGACCATCGTCGTGTAATTATGAAATTATCAGTTATTGTACCAATTGTCGTATCGCAAAACAGATTGCCGCGAGAGTGTTTTTCCTCCACGAAGAACTGCAAAAAGCCCCATCTTTTCCCAGAAAAGCACTAGAAGCAGACCTTGGTCTTTATCAAGGAGTAATAGGAAATGTATGTAGTGTATCTTAAAATATTTTAAAGTGTGGAATTGGCTCAATTGTCATTAGGCTTATTTTAAAGTTTGAACTCCCATTGTTTTCTAAGGTACCCTAAAACTTAACCTACGAAGAAATAACTATTAAAAGACAAACATAGCAGCAAAATCCATGTTGAAGTTAGCAAGAAATAGTTGTTAGTACTTAAAGTTCGACGGGGTAATTAAGTTTGGAGGTTTTCTTATGCTTGCCGCGACCTCCGTCTCGCAAACTTTGACAATTTAAAGCGAAATAACTTTTTTATTGATTTCCACAGAGATTTTGTTGCAACACTTGCTTTCTTCATTGTTTTTCTTAGTGTAGGTTAAGTTTCAGGATACCTTACAAAACCATGTCAGTTCACCTTTAAGCCTTACATTGATTTTCTATTAAATCAGGAATTGCTAGGCGTGGACACTCTACACAAACTTGTCTGGGTAAAGCTGGTGTCCCGGATGTTTGAGGCAATGGCCGGTACCTTTGCACACTCCTCTGACATTCACCTCTTTGTGAACGTGCTCAACGGTGCACTGGTACTCCACTGCGAAGACTCAAGCGTACTCCGCATATGCATGGCAACCCTCATCAACGCCGCGTGCCACTTCAAAAACATATTTGCCACTAATGGGTAACCAACTAACTCTTAATATCTAGTTACTCCATACACACTACAAGTTCATGTATTTTTTTTTACTTCACAGTTACTGTTTGGTAATGCCTACCATCTTACGTATATATTCACACCACCAGACAAACCCATTGTTGAGTCAAACTATAGAATTTGTCTGCAAACAATTCTACATCCTGCACAGGAAACCATTCATCCTTCAATTGTATGGAAGTGTTGCCCCAATATTAGATTTCACTGCTAGAGGCATCTACGGGGATGTTAACAAGGTACATTTGTTGCTGGATTTTTCACAGGCAGTAAGTAAAAAGTCTGTATTTTTCATCATCAGGTGGAACCACATTGTCTATTCAAACTACTACTAGGATTGGAGAAAGCGACCCATGACCCGTTGGAAATCATGGAACTGGTTGATGGCGAGAAACCCCTGAAGGCCCTTGACTTTTGCTACCAGATGGATCTGGAGACCTTCACCGTTTTAGACGCCATATCGCTTTGCGTCACCGTGGTCGCTTATTCGCCTGACTCTGCGCGCGGCCATCAGATCCTGGTGTTTAAATTTACACTGTATCTTAATATCCATTAATCATCATTAACTCATCGACCATACTCATATTTTACTTATTTAGTGCATACTTGAAGCTCTTCTTCCGCATTACCTCAAGTACCTTCAACATCCGGGGACCACGCGAGAAACAGCCACTGATTCGCGTGCAGAATTGCAATCAATCCACCAGGTGGCTGGCTGTGTGAAGGCCCTTATCAACAACAGCGAGATATTGGCCAAGTAAGACCTTTTTATAGATATCTTAGTTCAGCCATCTTGAATAAACCATCATTGCTTAATTTACGTATTCAATCTACATAAGTATATCTGTAATAATCCTGATTACAAGTTTCATTTGTTGCATCGAAGAGTAACATGATCATGTTACATATTTTCCCATAATACTATCTTCATCATTTACAGGAACTACACAGGTCCACAGAACACCAACATTAACATGCGGAGCTCTAGCGTAAGAAACATCACCAAGTCATCGTACTCGCCGGCATTTGAACTGGATGAGGAGAGTCATTCCAGGTTGAAACTCCATTTAAGTTTACTTTATTAGTTACATGTAAAGCATTTCTAATGCCGCAATCCTTTTAGATTGCATCCAGATGCAAACACTAAGCGGTACCAAGAGCGCGAAGGAGAAGATAGTCAGCACATGCAGAACATCTTCCGCAAACCGCGTGACGCTTTGCTCAACGTCGTTGCAGAGTTCATGTCAGTGTGTACTCCAAGGTACTTCGAACTTTGCAAGAAGCTTGGCCAGGAAAGCAAACCACAAGATCTGATGGATACCAAATGTCACATGGCAAGCACCGTCGTACCTTTCCCTTGCGTGGCTATACGCTCTAATCGGCAACTGAAAAATCTAAGTTATTCTTCAATTCTTCATAACAGAAACTTGCCGATGTGGCTCACAGCCTGCTTAAGATGTCTCCTTACGATCCCATGACAATGTCTTGTATCGGCCTTCAACGCTACATGAACGGTATACTCCCCAACACCGACTGGTCCCAGGAATCTTTGCGACCAGCCCTCATGCTCATCCTCCGAAGACTTGACAAAACATTCAACAAGATCTTCAAGAAATCTGCTATAAGAGTGCTCTTCCTCATTTACATCTTATCTATTGACTGTAAGGATCATTTAAAAAAAATTGTTGCGTGTTTCGCAGAGGAACACCGACTGGAACGCTGCTGCAGATCTCCTTAAAGGAATCTATCTTACACTATCTCAACACCCTTACATTGCCCATATCCCACACTTAAAGGTACGTACTTCATCCATCCAGACATAAGAACAGTATTACATCGCCATTGCTACCGATGAAACACGCGATCACACAGAGGATGCGATGTCACTCTATTCTTATTCATTGTAAAAGCATGGACTGTTATATAGAAAAAAGCTAACTTAGTATACTTTTGTCTATTTAGACACTCATCAATGTCTGCCAGAGTATCATTGTAGGAGACCCCAATTCCCAGGTTTCCGATAGCGCTTCCAGCATGTCTTCAACGGCGGTACTTGGCCAAACCCCTCCGCATACCTTCTGCAACGTAGTTGTTAAACTGATTGCCATGCAAGTGATGGCACTTGGGGTAATAAACCTTATATCCAATTGTCCACGTGTTCCTTTGTGTATTTCATATCAATTATCTTTCCAGGATGCATTGTCTATCGAACAGATCTGCGGAGGGAGCTCAGTGTTCCCAAGTCCCGAGAAGACCGAGATCATCTTGATGAATTTTGTATTACCATTGTGCTTAAGAGTTGGTTACAGCAGGAAAGGTACATTCCCTTAAGAAGTCTTAGACGTTGCAAACATATTCACTGTCAACTTTTTCCTTAGCAGATTTCCTTGTCATTCGACAGTCTGACGTTTCATTCATTTTAAATGCTATTCTCAACACAATGAATCCTCCAACTGGCAAAGGAATGGTTATGTCTCATACACCTCACAAAACTGATGCAAGGTTGCCAAGTATCAGTTCAGAAAGATCCCCTGGAATGAAGATCAAGTATTCTCTAATCCAAGTTGCATTTCTCGGCAAGTTCAGTGTATATACGTTTCTCTAAGATGGAAGATATTCTAAAATATCATTAATAGGTTTGAAAATACTCATTGCCTGCTTTGAGAACCATCTTTTAATGGATTGGCAAAGAATAGCACGTTGCATCCACGATTTGGACTTCCGTGTTCAAGGTATAATAGTAGTAATTAGCATCTACTGTTCAAATGTTCAAACTTCATATTCCAACGTTGCTTGTTTTGAATTACAGTGACTGCAGCTATGTGGAACTTCCTCGATTTTGTCGTCACACATAGGTCACCATTATTTATTGTGCTTCTTCCATTTATCCACCAAAAGGTAATTTCATTAAACGTTGAATTCTTAATATTGACCTGACGTGGTTTTGCAAGGTACCCTTAACCTCTTGGTATTGTCACAGCTTTCCAGAAATGACCATAACTCTGACCACGACAACCACTTCAGGGATCTGATCAAGGAAAAGCTTCAAGGGTTCAGTCTTCCTCCTGAGCAGTGCCGAGCTAATTTACTCGTTGACATGTCAAGTGAGTTAAAGAAACTACAACAGGATCTGAGAAGCAAGAAATCCGGTAAGACTATTATTTCGTCTATCCGTCAAACCCATTTCCTAACATTCATTACTGAACTACAAATACTATCTTCTTGGTCATGTACCATAGGTGAATTTGATTCAAGGAAATCAGTGGCCATCGATTCTCCTGAAGAGACCGTCCAGGGAGCGTATCCAAGTGGATCGGACACAGCACTCGAGTATCACAGCGGCATCAGTTTGAAGGTTTTGTCACCCAAACCAAGTAAGTATTCAGTACACCCTCAAGGAAATGTTTAATACAGTCGATTGAAACGTTTTCCAGCATTGGGGATGTCATTCTCGAGTGGAAGTACCTCTCCACCCGAGGAAGAAGCTTCGATGCGTAAGTGGAGTATGCCCTGCGAGGTGCTTGAAATGGAGAAAGCCATCGAGTTGCCTGCTGGGGTGAACAACCGAGGAATGCAAAGGTTCTTGAGACGCACCAGTTACCATGAAGGTGAAGGACAAAGTTCCCAAGGTACCTTACTCAGCATCCGTATGATACGATATTGGATTTACGGCAATCCTCCCCATTTGCTTTACGCCTTTACCAATAATTTTCGTTATAAGCTGTCCAAAACTCGATATAAGTTACGCAGAATTCGACGTAAGTTGTCCAACTTTCGATTTAAGTTGTCCAACATTTGGTATAAGTTGATCAGAATTCGATATAAGTTGCCCAAAGATTCGATATAAGTTGTTCAAAATTCGATATAAGCTGTCCAAGATTCGATTTAAATTGTTCCGAATTCGATATAAGATTCGACATAAGTTGCCTGGAATTCGATATAAGTTGCTCAGAATTCGATATAAGTTGGAACATCTCTTAAAACAGTGTTAGACATAGCATGTATCCGTTAAATTAATTTTAAGTGAAGAATCAAAACCCAATAAAGATAGGAGAACATTGGTTTAAAGGGAAAAATTGAATTTTGGTAATACTTTGCCGCGGATCGAATAATTTTAACATGAGTCCCTATGGCATTAGAATTACATCGTTTCAGTATAAATGTCTTATTATAAATCCAGTATATTATAAATATACTCTTGCGCAGAGCTGCTGGGATCGCTGTCCCCGACGGCATCTTCGGAACCGCGGCTATCTAGATTCACTCGCCGCTCTACCCTCAACATCCGTAAGAGGACCAATCGAAGTTTCGGAGCCGCAAACGCCCCCAGAGGCGCCGATGGCAAACCAACTTCGGCATCGGCTCGGACCTCACCGGTCATGGAGTCCGAAGGAGCTCCAACCCCGGAAGGACACAAGAAGCACCGGCTGCAGAGGCAGATGGCGCAGAGCCGCAAGGCCTTCCACTTTCGCTCCATCAAGAAAGCCCCCATTGAAGTCCACATGGTCTGTACACGTTTACTCTAAATATTTGTACACTGAAGCCTGTGTATTTTGACCTCTCATGGTTCTAAAAAATCCGGCCAACTTTAACAGGTTGGTCAGATTACCCCCATTGTAAAACTTATGGGACTCTCCTGTTTCATAAAAAAAGTGCGTAACTATGTTAGGTTGTCTAAATATAAGGGTAATCAACTTTACAGATTTCACTGTATACCTAAAAGTTTGCATGTAAAGGTTGATGTGCCGGTGGTGTCCGCGTCAATTTACGCAAAACTTCAACTCTAGGTTTCCCCGGATGGGTTGCCTCACACTCGTATAAGTGAGCATAGATTATCACCATCCAGCGAGTTGTCGGTCAGAAAAGACAAGGACAACGAATCGGAAGGTTTCGGTGAAATTGCGGTTCAGCCCCTGACGCAGATAACCGTCAGCGGCAGTGGCAGGTTGGAAGACAGCGGTATGTCCGTCGACTTCAAACCTCCCAAGAGAAGAGGTGCCATCCACCTCAAGTCCAGGTCCCCCTCTCCGTCTCCTTCTCCAAGCCTGGAGAGGTTAGACCCGCAAGTCAGAGCTTTCCTTTCGCCGTCAGCGAGCCATTCCGACTCCGCAGATTCGCTCAACGCCAGTGAAAAATCGGCTCTGATCAGGGAAGGGGAATGTCGTAGGTTACACTCCCCGTCCTCAACTTTCGACTCGAAGGATGAGAATACGCTGTTGTAATCTAACATCTTGTAATATGGTCTGTAATCACTCGCTGTTCCAATCTAGAAGCCGCATATCCCATATTGCAGTACGCACACGCGTGTTGCTGCTGTATACAAAGGCCCAAGTGCGACTGGCGCCCTTTACATTATCCCATTTCTAAACACATTGTTTTTACAGCACAAATTGACCCTTTCCATTGGCTGAGAAACCTTCAAAAATGTCGTCCTTATAGAGGATAACTTGTTTTCTACCAATCAGGTTGCATATTTTGCCTCCTCACGGCTTCCATTTTGGAAATGGGAGGGGTTTTTGAAATCGGTTAATTGGCCTTTTTCAGTAAGTACCTCCCATTGCCAAGATGGAGGCTAACATGAGGCAAATTATGCAATCTGATTGGCTGAAAACAAGTTTTCTCAAGTTGGACGCCATTTTAAGGGCGTTTTTTCAGCCAATGGCAGAACAATGAAATAGGTCAATTGTATAACTACAAACTTAAAAAATGAAAAACTCAATTCGATGAGCATTTCAATTCAATTTTGTCAAACCATTGTTCGCAATATGTCGCAAAATGTCAAACTCCGGAAACACGCTTGACTGTCTTGGCCGCCATTATATAAGTCAGATCAATATTTACATGCTAATTAATGAAGACTGACTGGCATAATGTTTGGCAAACGAGAGAGGATTTGTGGATTGGAACTGCATTTGGAATTAAAGTGTCGAGACTTGATCAGTTTTGCCAAGAGTCCCTTTTGTTCAACTCGTAATAAGTATTTATTGCACACTATTATTTTATATTTACCTATTACCTATTATCTTTTATCCTTTGAATTTTACGTTTCCTGATTTTGTATGTTATTTTGTATGTTTTGTATGTATTTATCGCCTTTATACTATACGTATCTTATATTTGCATGCGCACATTGGTCATGTCACACGTTATATGGAATTAATTACAGTAGCATATTCTACGATTGTGAAAATTTAAAACTGATGTATTTGTAGACCTATACTTAGAGCTGCTTATATGCAGTAGTTACGAGTAAAGACAAGATCGAGTAGGGTGTGACGTACCGCTCCTCTATAGCGTCTAATATTATATAAAATCGTTTAACAACGCTCTTACCTTGGACTTTACATCCAGCTCTGTAACCGTCCGCCAGGTGGCGCTAGTCGTTTTAGTCCCACTCCTTTTCCCCTGGTGTCGCTTCCGTCGCGCACCTGTCTTTTAGGCTCCGCCCACTCACTCTACTTCCTTGTACGGCCCTATAAAAAGAGGGCCCATTCCTAAGTAAAGTCACCAATCTTCAGTGGCAGAGCTACCAAGCTTACAACGAGA
Organism: Glomeris hexasticha; assembly: GCA_034695945.1. Lineage (NCBI taxonomy): Eukaryota > Metazoa > Arthropoda > Diplopoda > Glomerida > Glomeridae > Glomeris > Glomeris hexasticha. Next base: position 14,008 of record JAQIWR010000129.1, read on the forward strand.
GGAAGAGTTCCGCGCTTACCTCCAACGTATCGAGAAAGAGTTCACGCGCTCACCTCCTGCAAGAACATCGAAGATTGTGTCAAAGGGTTAAGGTTATGTGTCCTTAAGCTGAATAAAAGGGTTGCTTGCATACAAACCAGTTGTCTGTGTATTCCTTCCGCAAACGACGTAGCTCGGCCTGTCCGCGGTACAAAGGGCTTCACTGCACAGCTTTCCCAGGGAGCAGCATCCACATCTGTGATCTCCAAGGCAACGGTAGAGGCCACGCCCATCTTCCAGCTTCCTTCACAGCGCTCCCAGGTGACGACGCTTCGTAGCCATGCCCAGCGGTGTGTTACCCATTGTTTCCTTCCCGTCGCAACTAACCCGCTGGCTAGTAGGCCTATAAGTCTCTGAAACACCGAAAGTAGCACTGAAGGATAAAGACGACATGGTAAAATATTAATCCTGCAAGCGTCCACTAGAGGGAACCTACAACTAAATAAAATTATTGTGCTCGACTGAACCGGTCCATCACAAGGGGTACAATGATTAAATATTATACTATTTGGGGTTTTTGCCAGCAAAATTGTATCTACATTTTCCCACCCTAAACATATACAAAATGATGAACTGAAGTAATAAAACATGTTGTCATGAATGGCTTTTCAACCAACTTTTCACTATCTTCGTGCAATAACTGACTTTCTCGTTCAAATCATGTTTTCGCTTTTTATTTTATGGCGTAGTTGACGATGTCAGATGACGAAACTCTATTCAAAACCAACGTGAGTGGCAGGCTCGCACGACTTATTGTCTTTGTGAAACATCTGCATGTCTGGTAACATAATATAATTGAAAGAACAATGTTTTATGTACAACATCTTACTGAAACACCATTGACAAGATAGGCCCTACATAAAAAAACCGAAAAACCGAAGTTGGTAGGTGCAAATAGCAAAGATTAATTAATTATGTAATGTTAATTGCAAGATGTAATGAATTATTTACAGTAAAACCTGTCTATGCTGGAATCTGTCTATGATGGAAACCTGTCTATGCCAAAACTGTTTCGATTTTTTGGACCCTTGGCACCAATATCCATGTTAAATAACCTGTCTATTGTGGAACCTGTCAGACGTGGATGGAAATCTAAATTATTGTACCCTGTTTGGAACATATGAACATGGAGAATCTGAATTGTTTCCTGGATGTAATAAGAATATTTTAATGTTATCCTGCAGTGGTGCCAAAGATAATGCCGTTTTCATTCCAAGAGTGTTAGGGAAAAATGCATTGCGCAGGAGACAAGAAGAGAGAATGCTCAGAGCCAAAGAGGCGAGGATGCAGAAGGGACAAGAAAAAATGCTGCATTTTGTAAACTCTTTCATGCAGCACTTATTATATTTAATATAAAATACCATTGTTCAAACTCATCTGGCAGTTTTCTAATATTGGTTTTTCATTTCAGGTGCGGCCTTCGAACGATCTGTCTTATTTCAAGTCAACAACCATAAGACAAGTGAGCCTTTAACATCTTCATTTTATGTTGCTACGTATAAGTTTACACCAGCTGTTCGTTGACTGACACGTATATCTGCACATTCTTCCCGTGCTGCAGATATGATGCATAATCTGGAAGCATACGTGAGGGACTTCTACTTCCTCAAACGTTCCCAGTACCCACAATTGACGTTGGTAAGGATGAGACCCGAGGACGCGTACAATGCGTTCCAACGGCAAGCTTTTGATCTCAAGTTCAACGAAATAGGAAAAGTGTTGCTAACTCTGTCCATTCTCAGAACAACACATTATAATTAACCATCATCGTGTGATTATGACATTAACAGTAATTGTACCAATTGGCGTATCGCAAACCAGATTACCGCAAATTTGCATAACAAACATTTCACGTCCATTTCAAATGCCTTATTGATATTTTACGAAAACTATGAGTAAACAGTTAAAATGAAATAATATGGATATTGTAATCTAACTAATATTATTGAACATTCAGGCAAAGAGCCATATATTTAATTCAAATTTGAAAATTAATTATGTACTTTACCTAAATTGGTATTTTCCTAGTCAAAGGGAAGACTGTTCAATTCCTGCCCACAGGAAGTGCCATTGCAACATTGAGAATTATTGGGCATTGCAGACCACATTGGATTAAAATGGCTATTGCAGACCACATTGGATTAAAATGGCCCACAACTAACCACATTGGATTAAAATGGCCCATAACCAACCATAATAATTATGGTATGGACCTATGTGGTTTGCAGTGTCCCATAACTAAACCCCAGGGCTTTGAGAGTTGTGTCTAGTGGTGTGTAATGGAATAGTCAATGGTGGGTTATGGGCCACTGCATATGACATTTCGATTTTGAAGGCCCACACCTAGCCACAATAAAAGTGTTGTGGACCATAACATCCCACAATATACTTTGCAGTGGTTTTTAATAGTTTGTTATGGTTTTTTACAAGAGGGTGAGCACAATTACACATACCTTGGAAAGATTACACCATACAGTCAGTGTATTAAAAGTTAAATTCCATGTTAAATATTTAGCAACACTAGGCGCATTCAAAAACTGCTAACATGACCGTGTTATGTAATGTTATGAAATGTAAAACTGGAAATTTGTGTTGAAGGCCATGTTAACAGGGCTAACATGCTATGTCCATGCTATGCTATTTTGTTTTTGAATGTGCCTACTGTTTTAAAAACTGTTCCATACTTGCATATAATAAATATGTTTCTTATTTGATAATAAAGAGGCGCGCTGATTTATTTTCTATATTTTGGATCAACGGCGGAAGCAGCTGTAAAGCCAAAGTTGTGTGACAAAGGGTTAAGCCGTGAAACATACAGACTTCTGGTAATGTTAAAAATTTCGCTAATTTACACTTGTAGGATGTAACATTAAGCGCTAGATATTTTTTAGTGCCTACCAAAGGAGTTGTGTGGACGGCGAAGTTCTTTAATGCAAGTGGCAGCGCGACCTAACACCCGGTAATACTCGCAAACAATTATTGACAACATTGGTATGCGTTTTCTTTTCGTTGTATTAAAATTACATTTTCTTTTATTTGTACATTGTAACTTCTTTGCCCTTTTCTCCTATTGGGCAACCGTGATAGTCCCGCTGTCATGGGAATACGCCCTGCAGATGCGACCAAACTCCCGGGTCGGGATGCTTTGACACTTAACAACTATGTGGATGCTGCGCAAAATATGGTTGTTCCTCAACCATTGTCGCAACCTTAGTATAGGGTAGATATATCATACGGTAATGCAACTGAAAATTGCAAAACTGAATTAACATTTACTTTGATTTTAAGGGTGCTCGGCCAAAGGTGTACAATTCTGCTGTTGGATCCAATGCTGCCCCTCCAATAAATTCATTTTGTAATATTCCTCTATAGTCCACTAATATATTTTTATTGCTGCCTTATGGTGAATTTTTTTCCAAGTTTTCTCTTCTAATGTGCATAACCAAATTTATGGAGATTTTTTTGAAACTTTCCAAGTTGGGCACGTACTTCACAACGTTGCGATATTTTAAAAATCACTCTTGGATTTTGAATAAATAAATGTTTAAGTTATAATTTTTGCATTTTGTGCGACTACTTCGTAATGATGCATGCTCACTAACCTATAACAAAATATAAACAAACCCATGTGGTTGCCTACGGAGGCTGCCACATCTCCCCGCACACCACGAGAATCCTACTTATGAAGAAAGTAGGGTTCTATCTGGGAGACGTGGACCAAACGAACTACCCGTTTCCTCATGCTTAATGGTAATATTTAAGGAAGAGGTTACAGCAACGATTATGTAAGGGCCATTAAAAATAGGTGACAGTTTATGATGTCCTGGAAAATTTCCTGGCCAATGCCATTTCACCAACGAGGCAACCTCTGGGAGAAAAAGCCTTATGCTTCTTGTCATAGTCTACCTTCTTAAGCATTTTAAACTCATATGAGTAGCGAACCGCTCGCTGTCGAATTATACTGAGAAACTACATGCTGCAAAAGGGTACTCCATTTTAAATTTGGAAACGGTAGCGCTGCTATGGGAAGGTGTACTATAATCGTACCATTCGCTTTCTCGTTGAGCCCATTGGCTTGGGGATAAGCCGTTATCAATCTATGAGCAATATTGAATCGGCGCAAAAAGGACGCAAAAGCATTACTAGTGAGGTTAGATCCCTTATCTGATATTAGTGTTCATAGTTGGTAACTTTTTCAACTATTTTCAACTTTTTTAGAGTTTGGTCACTTTTGGTAACTTTTTTGTAGAAATGTCACTTTTCGTCACTAAAATTCCCAAAAGTCACTTTTTTTAAGAAAGTAAATTTTCAAGAAAAAATACTATAAATTAAATGTAATGAAAGTTGTTGAATGTTCCTCAAACGATCATAACTACCTTGTATGAAGCGCTTTTATTTTAGACGTAAATAATAAAGACACGCCCCTTTGTCAATGAGTGTAGCCACTGTCCATTGGCCCATGGGAAATTGTGCAAACAGGCGGCATCGTCCACGTTTTTGATGCACGTTTTTGACGTTTTTTCATTCTCTTGGCTACATTTTCGACTGTTCTTCGTTTTCCTGGCTACATTTTCGACAATTTGTCGCTTTTCAATTGCCAAGTCAAACACCACAGTGAGCAAATTTAATTTTATATCTTGAATTGAAATGCATTATCATGTGTTCATCACATTAATGATTATTCTCCATAGGCCTAAACACCTGTTGTTTTTTGCTGCAAGTTGTGATTCCTGCATCAGGGTCAACTGATTATTCACACTGTTGGTACGCTAGTTTATTTTGAAATAAATTACACTTGAATTCACTAATTAATAAATATTGGCTTAAAATCATATAGTTAATGGAATAATAAATATTTTTATAGTTGGACCTGGTTAAACCAGCAAAAAGCCCGAGACAATGGGGAAATGCAAGTTTCGGGCACATTGGTTGCAACTTACGGATGCTTTGGGATGCAAAATATCCCTGTGGTGTCGCAAGCTAGCCAATGATAAAGCCTTTTGCACCGTATGCAACACTAATATACATGTATCAAAAGGATATCAAGCACTTGTCCAGCATGTGCAAACCAAAAAACACGAAATCAACATCAAAACAAAGGAGGGGCATCAACAGCTTCATTTAAAATTGAATAACAAAACTGTTGCCGCAATCCAATCTTCAACAACACAAACAGAATGCTCAACACCAGCATCTTCTGAATCTGCATCCACATCCTCAGCACGCCAGCCTAGTATCCAACTATACAGTTCGCGAGATTCAGCAGCAACTGCCGAGTTGATATGGGCAATGAAAAATGTTGTTTGTAATATGTCGGCAGCATCATGCACTGGTATCGCCGATATATTTGCAGCAATGTTCCCAGGACATGTTCCAGATGGGTTTTGTTTATGTCCAGCCAAACTGGGTTACCTTGTAACGGATGCACTTGGCCCATATTTCCGAAGCATAATGATAGAGGATGCACAGAAAAGTTCCTTCAGCCTTTTATTTGACGAGACGACAAATAATGAAAGCAAAAAGGAATTGCAGACATGGATTCGATACTGGTCTGAAGCAGAAGGTGAGGTAGCAACAAAGCATTTGGAGACCTTCTTCATTGGTCATGCAACTGGAGAAGATTTGACAGAGAATTTGTCCATGGCATTGACAAATTCGAACTTACCAATGAATCGCTTGCTGATGGTGGGGAGTGATGGTCCCAATGTAAATAAGACAGTGTTCAACAAAATGAATGAAATGAAAAAGGCTTGCTCAAACTCCAAAGATCTATTGGACATTGGATTTTGCAACATACATGTTGCACATAATGCTTTTCTGAAAGGACTGGTTGTAATGGGCTATGATGTTTCTGATGTTATTGTTGCCATTTATTACTACTTTAAAGACTGGCCATCTAGATGGGAAGATTACGAAAAAATACAGGATGAGGAAAAAGTTCCACGACACAGATTTATAAAACATGTATCGACACGATGGCTAACCCTGGAATCGGCGGCATGTAGGCTCCTTGAGCAATGGACTGCACTTACAAAATTCTTCCTGAAGTATGTTCCACAAAGGCAACTCAGTCAAGAGAAAACTTCTAACTATATCAAAATTGTGTCTCACCTAAAACGAGCTAGCTTCAAGGCAGAAGTTCAGTTTGTCATCAGCAGTGCCAAAGTTTTCACAAAATTCACCTGCTTCTTCCAGAGACATGAGCCACTCATCCATATTCTGTATGATGAATTGAAATCGCTTATAAATGTGCTTATCGGGCGTGTTTGCAAAGCAGGTGTTTTGAAAAACAAGAATTTACTCAAACAAGAAGACACTGTTATATTCCAAGTGAACAATCTGTTGAACATTCGTGATGTGGTAATTAGCGATGAAGTGCGATCGTTGCTCGTTGAACTGAGCGAAAAGGACCGGCTTCATTTCCTTACACAAGCCCAGCAGCACTACATTGCCAGTTGCAAGCACTTGCTGGATAAAACACAATTCGGCAGTGTAACTAGGCTGAGGTACTTTCGGTTCCTGAAGCCCATTCACCGCAAGTCAGCATTAAGTTGACAGGATATTGTCAGTGTTGCCCGTCTTCTTCCGCTTCACATTCCAATGGAGATAGATTTGCTGCTAGATGAGTGGAAACTTCTGCAACTCGAAAATGATCCACAAAACACCCTGACAGATCCAGTACCTACACGAATTGATCACTATTGGAGACATTTCTGTATTATGAAAGATTGTAATAATCAGCCAAAATATCCAATAGTGGCTGTTATTGTAAAAGCATCTTTATCACTTTCACACGGTAGCGCAGATGTTGAGCGCAGCTTTTCAAAATCCGCACGCATTATAACTGAAGACAAAACAAGAATGTCAGCAAGAACGTTTAATGCCAGATTAAATATTGCAGATGGGCTTAAGAAATACAGCAACCGGCCTGAACTGGTGCCAATCAGCAAAAATCTTATTTCCCTGGCTCGCGGTGCTCATGCTTCTTACAAGGCTTACTTGCATGCTGAGCAGGAAGAGAAACTAAAGAGATTAACAGCAGACAAAGTCAGTAAAGAAAAAGCGCTTGCCGAAGAACAACGTGTCAAAAACCTGCAGGCTGAGAAGACGTCTATAGCACTTCTGGAGAAAGAGCTGTGCAAGGCCAGAAAAGAACATACTGAGAAAAAAGACACCACTGAGAGACTCATAAAAGAAGCAAATATTAAACTCAAGAAAGGGCTGGCAAGCAACGATTTTGCAGAATTGAGAGTTGCCCAGGCCATAATTGAGAGCGCACAGGCTATTCAAATTGAAGAAGCACATAAACAGAAAGAAAGTGCAAGCATTGAAGAAAGGCTTAACAAACGCAAGGAACAGTTGATTGTTTCCTGCATTGACCCAGAGAAGGCAAGAAAACGTTTAAAGAAAAATTGATTATAATTTTGGGGAGTCAGTCAGTGAGTTTTTGAAATTAGTTGTCACAATGTTATTTGGTTTCCGATTAAAAAATCCATTGCTTGTATGTTCCTTATAAATTATTACCAAGTTAAGATATTTTTATGGTTGAAAATACTTGTTCAACTGTTTACTTTTATTTTATTTGCCTGCTGTATGAGGTTTCCAAACAGCTGGTCGTTTAGAAACAGTGGTTTTCATTATGCAACTTTGCATATTATAATGATTTTTTACTTGCAACTTGCAAAATTGTTTCATGATTCTTCTAAATCTGAGATTATTCCCATATGTCTGACAAAAGTGTGCTGTTCATTTTGTGTTGTTTTTTATTGATATGCCGGTTACATTGCCGATGTTATTTATGCAACTACAAAATGAAAATCTTTTAAATAAACGAGTCAGACAGACATCTACACGATAGTTTTGGTCACTTTTTGGTCCCTTTTTAGTCACTATTTGGTCACTTTTTGGTCCACAAAAGTAACTATTTCAACTTTTTTTGAGGTGGTGTTGCACTATGATCCCTGTATAATAAATACAGAGGAGGGCCATGAATTGAAAAACCTCCGAAAGCAACTGGAGCGCACATTTAGTGGTATTATATCGAGTGGCACGAGCCCATACATACCGGGAATTATGACCGATTAGTAGTTGAATATATTTTGCACTAGTGGTAGACGCTGCACTATAGTCGCCCTACTGTACTTGTTCCACGCTCATGCAAATAATGTGTAATTACCAAAGCGTTCTTTTGTTCTTTAATTGACACGAGGGGGGTGGTCACGGTAGAGTGCACGCAACCACAATGACCATGTCAATTAAAGTACAAAAGAACGCTTTGGTATTCCCACATAATTATTTTAATGAGCATGGAACAAGTGGAGCAGGGCGACTATACCCAAAACGTTGGTATCCATCGCAAGCAATACCATAGGCTGCGCAGGCGTTTAATCAGCATAAGAAATCCGGAGGGAATACAGTTAGTGTGTTTGGCCATCTGGCAAAAATGGCAAGAGTGAACGTACAAACGGGTAGCTTGTTTCATACCTTTCCACCGCGCAATTTTGGCGACTGCAATCATAGTGGCTTGAACACCAGGATGCCCATGATTATCATGTGCCTGTCTCAAATAAGAATCAATATCGTCATCGTTACCCACCAATAGGCCAACAACCTCATCGTCCTGAACTCGTGATAAGACATCGACATGGCAAAGTCGAGTACCTGGACGATGCCGAACCTCAAAGGTATACTGCAGGAGGGATTCCGACCAGCGAAACAGACGGCTTTTACTCTCGCAAAATTTAAACAACCACTTCAACGCCATGTGGTCTGTCACCAAAAGGAATTTAATGCCCATCAAGTAAATACGAAAATACTCTACCGTTCAAAAAACAGCCAACAACTCCAATTCGGTAGTTGTATAACAAGACTCAACATCAGATAACCATTGAGAAAAATAGGCCACAGGATGATCCATCTGCACCAATACTCAAACTACTCCTGTTGCGCAGGCGTCTGTATGAACCTCAGTTGGCAGTACTGGGTCAAAAATTCACAAAATGGGGCGACTAGTAATAATTTCAACAATTGTAGCAAATGTGTCTTGCTGCTCCTGGCCCCACTGAAATGTCACCCCAGACTTTAAAAGGTCAGTTATTAGGCGCATAACCAGTGAGCAGTCCGGAATGAAGCGCCGAGGCCACCCAACCAGACCCAGAAACCTCTGGACGGTTTTAAGATTCTTTGAAACAGGGTAGTTAATAACTGCCATAACATGGCAATCTGTAGGTCTCACCGACCCCCAGACAGCGAATGTCCCAAGAACACAATTGTCGTCTGCAGGAGCTCGCATTTGGAATGATTAAGCCGAAACTGAAATTTCTTAAGTCGCTCAATAACTGTCTGCACAAACCTCACGTGCTCAGGAAGCTGAGGAGTATAGAGCAAAAGGTTATCCTGAAAATTGACTACAGGTTTCAAATCAAGGAAGACCTGGCGCATTTGGCGCTGACAAAAGAACGGTGAGTTTTTAAAGCCAAAAGGGAATCTGTTAAACTCATAAAGACCATCTTCAGTGACAATGGCCAACTTATGGCGATCATCTGGATGCACAAAAAAATTATGAAAAAACCATTTAAGGTTAATCATTCCAAACGTGTAAAGTCTGCCTTGGTGGGTAGGTGGCGCATCAGTTGAAAAATCGTTTCTGAAATAATGAATAAAAAATTAACAGCTGCAAATTTAGTGAAAGTCGTACCGCATTTAACCAAACAAAGATACGACCTTTCTTGCAATATCCGAGATTTTAGCAATAAGTGGACTGTTAGGCCTACAGCGAATTTCAAATTAGGCGTCATCAAGCCTCATTTTCGTTCCATTTTGCTGTTTAAAAATCTCGTCAGGGAAAACGGCCGCCTCTAAAATCACCAAACTGAGCAGGTAAGTGAAGCATTATATTTACCGCTAATTGTTGTACCTCAATTTGCGTTTTATTAAACAATCTACGTTCAAGAAAATAAAACGCAAATGAAGCGATCGGTCGTGAATTTGCACTCGATTTACGCTCCATTTTTTTGTAGGCGTTTTCCGCGCTACATTACATAAAAAACAACAACGAATGATAAGAAATACCGTGTTGTACTAACGTGTTAAGTAGTGCGCTGTTGGAGGCGGCCGTTATTCCTGACGCGATGTTTAAACGGCAAAATGTAACGAAAATGAGGCTTGATGACGCCGAATTTGAAATTCGCCGTAGGCCTAACCGTCCGCTTATCGCCGAAAACTCGGATATTACAAGAAAGGTCGTATCTTCGTTTATTTAAATGAGGTACGATTTTCAATAAATTCGCAGCTGTTAATTTGTTATTCATTATTTCAGAAACACGATTTTTCGACTGATGCGCCACCTACCCACCAGGGCAAACTTTACACGTTCGGAGTGATTAACTTTAAACCTGATAACTTGACCATTGTATAAGTATTGTATTTATTGTCTCCTTTTTGTAGTGTGGTAAGTTTCAATTATAGTACATAACAATAGTACATGATGTTATAAATCTGGAATGTCTCTATAACGGCACCCCAAGGGATCCATAATGTCCCTTAAATCTATTTGCGAACAAATTAATGAATGTATAATTTCCAAATGCCTAAAAGTTAGCTTTTTTGAAAGTATAATATGACCAATATCGTCTCTAAAACGTGTTTATGCCCTTATAAAAATTAATTTTTTTCTTATAAGGGCAGTTCCATTATAAAATGTGCCCTTATATGGTGTGCAATTACATGGGAAATACTCACTGTATTTGCATTTTTAGATATGGTGGCCACCTGTTATAGTTGCCGCATTATTTTGTTTTAACCGTGAGTGGTCAACATACACAGGTTTCACTCCATCTGTGCTGTTTGTACGTAATTGACCAATTTCAGTAGGCGTGTCCTGTTGCCAATATGGAGGTCGTAATGTGGGTAATTGTGCAACCCTATTGGCTGTTGCCTAGATATCCACAACAAGGACGCCATTTTTTTCTGTATTTCAGCCAATAGCAATGTACATGAAATCGGTCAATTACTGTTAGAAACGGGAGAACGGGAAACTTCCTTGATACACAAATTTTCGACCTGGAAAACTGGTAATTTAAATTGTAAAAATGGGTTTTTAAATTTGAAAATTTGAAAATCAAAACAAATGTATTTATTACTGTGACGGACGCAATTCACGCGAAACGCAATTCGTCACCCGAAACGGCCATTTATGTATTCATTTACCCCGCTGACCGATTGCGGAGGTATTATAATTATATATAAAAATATGGGTTGGGCGATTTTCAGTGACAGCTTCTTGCGGCGATTTCCCGTACATGAAAATCCTGGTGTCGGTTGGGCAACCGTTCAACGGAGTGGTTCACACGAGCGAGTCCCGCTCGGACGCCTGTAAGGTTTACGGCAACGGCACCAGCAACGTCAGCCTTCGGGTGAACGTGTTGGCCAGGCCCAACGACGCCGACTACTGCGGGGTGAGATCGGACGACTCGAGCGGCGAGCGCCGGGTTGCACTCTTCGTGCGCTACCATCGCAGCCTGGAGCGCAAGGAGGACAAAGTGTTCTCCATCAGCTGCGGAAACCCGGGTTTTCAGACGTCCAAGAACGACTTCTCCAAGATCTCGCTCGCCTTCATCGATGATGGCAAGAAGACGCAGGAAGTCGTCAAGGGACACCAGTACTTCCTCAGGATCGAGCAATCCAAACCTGACCGTGAGTCAATCTCCCCTTAAAGATGTCACTTGCCTTCCAGGGGTCCTTTCAGGATAATAATATTTAAATTGTCTGGCAGCATCCCGGCAGTTGAAAGTGAAGCAGTGCATCAGCTTCGGGCAGAGTGGCGAAGAGCGCGTGGAACTGACCGACCAAAGAGGGTAATAAGGGAACCTCGAGTTCCTCCTTGGTTAAACCAACTTGTAATAATAAGTCTAAACGAGATTTGGTACTGTTGCCAAAGGTGTCCACTGGATGCGGAAACGATGACTCGGTTCCGGTACGATGCGACGACCGGTACGGCGGAAGCCATCGTCTTCTCGATGTTCAAGTTCCCTGGCACGAGTGCGGTTCACGTCAACTGCCTGGTGGCTGTATGCGATGGTACCTGCAAGGAGGTAATTATTAGTCAGTGGTGAATGTTGTATAATACAGTAAACCCTGGTCCCCAGGTTATTAGTTTAGAGAGGGTCTACTGTATTGGGTTACAACTGTATTCGGTCCCTCGGTTACAACGAACTGTTTTGCTGTAATTTCAGGAGGCCTGCGACTCTCGCGTAGTACCGCAAGGCCGCAGCATAGAGGAGAATTCATCGAATCAGTTCTGGACAGCGGAGTCAGCGTATGTACTGGAGCCTGGAGAGACCGGTACGATGGTCCATGAGAGCCTCAAGTTGTCTAGTTAGCGTATTACGGTGATGTTAACGGTTATTGGTTACGCGGCAGGATCCATGGCATTGGAGGACTGCACGATCCAGCGGTGGTCATGGTTACTAGGACTGTGCATAGCCTTCGGTGTCCTCTTCCTCATCATGCTCATCGTGAACATTCTGCTATGTTCGGCTCTCACTTGCTCGTGCGCCAAGCAAGAAGTGGTCGAACGGGAACCATCGGTCATCGAAGACTACGACCCGTACAAAGGGGGTTGGTCGGGTTCCCAGTACGGTTCTCGATACTCCCTCAACGGTAAGCAGAATTACGGGTTTGGTGGATCGACTCCGAACAGCACCACCAGGTCGGTGTCCACGAACAGCGATCACTACGCTATCGTGCATTCGCAACCGGGAAGTAGGTACCAGGTGGGTGTTGTACTCGTATTTTATTCTGTTATATAGTTGTGAAAAGTATTTTGGGCTAAAATTGTGTCCATTTGTATCATGTGGTTTACAGGGAGGTGGTGGAGTAGATGACCGTTCTTCGAAAGGTGGTTTCACCAGAGGGCCCGAATCGACATTATCCCACGGCCACCAGTCACACATGGGAAGACACTAACGCAGGAAACTGACTTAATTTGTAAATATATTCGCTGTTGTAAATATTACACTTATATACGAGTGAAACTTGCTCACGTAAAAGTGAGTCCAAGTTTGCCTCAACCCGGCAATCTCGCTTTATTTTTACGTATTTTAATATTATTTTGAACGCGCGTGTTTTTTTGACGCGCGTACTCATTTCAATGCCATCTCAATTTGTTTTGTTGTTCACTGTATAAGTAAATGAAGTTTTTATCTATTAATAACTTCATATTTCCATGTGTGGCAACACTGAAACGTTGTCTCGAGTCCATAAAATTGGATGCAGTTTTTTAATAATGTATTTCAGATAAAGGCAGGATGATGTCCAAAGCCACAACCGGTGAACTTTTATAGTATATAGTACTTTGTAGAGAATGGACGGACTTTATTACACTTTCCACCTCTGGATTTTAATGCATTTTGATGTATTTTTACGATGGTTTTTGATAGTCGAAATTATGTACGCTCATGCGCACCCCCCTTTCAAGGTTCATATATGGGAGGGGTGTTTGCGCTATTGTTTGTTGTCGTTCGTTGCGACTTGCAAGGAAGGAAGTCTATAAGAAAAAGGGGGAATTTCTCTCGCAGATTTTGTCACATTCTTTTTGGTTAAGTAGGTTTCGATGTCGCGGGCGCCGAGGAGTGCGATCGATTATGCGTGGCATTCAAATTGCGGTGGCGTTTTGCGTTCGTTTCGTTCGGTCGCCATATTGTGCTTTTTCTAACGAAATGTTGGCGAGCCTATCGATCAATCAACGCACAATAAACGCTCGGTTATTACGCCATTTTTGCAATGGGTGCGTGACGAGAGACGTTTATACTGCGCAGCGTTCGGTGACACTATATACCTGCATCGCTTTTTTTAGTAGCCGCATAATGAAATTTAAAAATAACCGCTGAACGTTGTCGATGAGATGAGCGACGTTCCATTTCCAAGATGGCGCCGTATTTTACGCTGGGCGTTCCATTTTCAAGATGGCGGCGCGTTCGGCGTTCAATCGACTATATTCGTGGTCTTTTATTACTAAGTTGAATAACAATGCGACTGGCTACCGGTTTCATTTTTTCATTTGACGTTTACTTTCTTGGGTGACCAATGCGGAAGATTTATTGTCGGATGTCATGCCGTTTCATTGCGGAACAGATAAAAATGGACCTGTCAGAATGGATTGAGGTCGGAATTCGAACGGCCGTGAAAACGGACAGATTTAAGTTTTCTGGGGGGATATATATGTGTGTCCAGAATAATTTCTAGGGTATATATCATCGTAATCCTGCAAAGGGTCAGTCGCTTGATGCCATTATTCCGTTTGTTTTATTTTTACCGAACGGATGCGGGTCGCAGTTTGCTTCGAATGAGCGCCATTTTGATTGTGACGTAAACAAAATGGCGGCTGAATGGACTTGATGACCAAAATTCACTATTATTCGATGGAGTCTTCCAGCATGTTTTGCCAACAAGATGGGTCATATTTTGTGGATGGATGGCCAATTTTACGTTTTGGAAATAATAATTTAAAGGTGAACAGAAAGCTTTTTCACGTCTTGCTTGAATCTTTCACTACTTATTCATTCAATGTCAAGGAATC
>JAQIWR010000130.1:0-28620 GCA_034695945.1 Glomeris hexasticha
CAATCCTCTCTTTGGCTATTTTTACCTCCATGAGGAAATTTTCTTGCGGAGTTTGGACCACACCATTGAAAAGACGATGCAAAAGTAGGTTACAGAGTTATATTGAAAGTACGTGTTGCAAAAACCGGATAGTTCTCCTTTAAATTTTCACCACTTACGTGAATCTTTTCCTTCTACTAATTCTTCCAAGACTCTAAAAAATCCCTCCTCATTCCTGAAAATTATATGGACATGTATTATACAAACGTAGTAATAATACTCTGAATATAAATTTATACACACCACGCATTCAAAGATCGTTTCCAAGTTGACATCTCCGCAGTTTGCAGAAATGCAGTTTTCACACTTTGTTTAGACATAGAAGGTCTGAACATTTCACTGGAAATCACCATTTCAGGATAGCGTGAAACCTATATAGCAAAACTGTATTTTCATTTTCATTGCAAAACTAGCTGACAATTGATGAAAAATGGATAACCTTATCGGTGTATTTGCGCAGATTTTGATCTCGAGGTTCGTTGCCGGCGTTCGAAAGCAGTTGACCATGAATTTCACACATCGTAACATGTCCACGAGCATGTGGTGCCAGAAAATTCTTTAAAATTGACATTTTTACCTCTAAACTTTCAAGCGAGCACAAAATGTGTTCAAAATATATCGAAACAAGTGTTGAAACTTCGGTTGAAACGCCCGGCCTAAAATAGAGACCGGAAGCTCGAAAAATATCGATCGATGTTTGCAGCGCAAAGTATCGATATTCATTATCGATGTGAGCATCTATCCCGCGAATTTCAAATCAGTTTATAAGTGACAAGCGGAGTAATTCTGACAATCTACATCAAAGTGAAGAAAATATTGCCCGATTCTTTATCATTCTTTCAAGTCTGATATACAAAACAGCTGAAAAACCTGCAACATGGTGTTACGTAACTTTGTAGATTTTATGGGCCAAACTGCGGTACCTACTTTTTATTAGGGATGATACCAAAAACTCAGAATAATAAAAATCATATTACTCATAATTAAAAATATTTGCTAGAAATGTATGGAAAGAATGAAACGCGTGCAAACATTTGCTAAACGAACATAGCACATATGTATTGATAAGTGCCTAATAAAGTTGATACACAACAATGGTATCTAAAATATTTTTGTTTATTTTGCAACAAAAATATCTACACATACGTTGATCATAAATGGGACATTTTACGCTTTTTATTAGACAGCTGGCAGATGACGATTTTCACGATGAAATTTGACTGTTCTCGGGTCCACCAATGGCAGTGAAGGGCAATTGCACTTTTTGTGAATCTCCAATGCCTTGATTGAATAATTTAAATTATGCATAAGACATGAGTAAACATAATAGAAGTGACAACTTACATCTGGTATTTGTTCATCTAGCAACGAAGATCGCCTTTCATGATCTGGATGTGTCGATAGCCATTCAGGCTATGTAACCAAAAAATCAGTTAAAATTTTGCTAGTCACTAAGCATATGTACAGTAATTTATCCTCTATAATTATGAGAGCAAAATACCGCATCATTTTCATGACTGTGAATGACCGCTATTTTCTTCCAAAGGGCGCTGCTTTCCCTCACATCAAAACAAGCCTTAGAAGTAACAATTTGTTTATAATAATTTCCACAGACAATTTCCCAGAATTTTAAATGTCCATACCTTTGCACACAACTGCAATCCAACTATGTCTGCTTCAATTTCTAACTCCCTTTGATAAGGAAGCTCAACTAACAATTTCACCACCTTGCTCATCAGCCAATGAGTTAAGAGTGATATTGCATCTGTTGGCAAAATAGCCCACAAAGCTGCAACAAAAGCAATGGACAAAAGGTCCACCAGGTGGAGATAACTCATCTGTTCTGCCTTAAAACATATTCACATATGTATAGTAATAGCTTCCGCGCATTTACAAATCCAAAAATAAATATACCCCATGGGACAATATGGCATGTGCAATCTCATGGCCCAAAATAACTCCCAATTGGTCATCATTCGAACACACATCCAGCATACCGGTATAAACGAATATCTGACCATTCTGAAATAACAATTACCAAACATTTTAGAGATGGATTGGTGTATACCTAAATTAATTTCCAGTTTCTTACAGGCAAAACAAATGCGTTACAAAGTGGTGAATCGACCACAGTCACAGACCATTCCTTATTGTCAATTTCTTTCACATCCGCATTTCCTTTAAGAAGACGTCCAGCTACATTTTCTACTCTTAAATGTATCCTATGTTTTGAAGATATTTTCGACGATTCAATCTCTTCTAACAACTGGAAAAATTTAAATTGTCACATTAATAATATAACTAAAAATATCATAAAACTTAAAATATTGATTGTACAAATTTATACTGCATGTCAGCCAATTCTTTGATTTGGTTCCAATTGAATGCGATAAATCTCTTCCTGTTTGTTATTGGAGATATTTGCGTGTGCGACTCGTAATAAATACCAACTCCAGCTACTGTAAAAGCTCCAAATCCTACATGAATATAATTCAATGTTCTGAACAAACTTTGTCTTATAGACGAATACGAAATTATTAAGTCATATCAAGAGTACGTGGTCATATAAAGAATATATTAAAAACCCAATATTTTCCACTTATTTCTTGACGCTGCGTTCAGCACCAATTGTCTTTTATTTTTGGGAAGAGACTGCCACCATTTCCTTACTCCCCTGTCAAATAATATAAAACGCGCAATAATAAATCATAGACATTGTATAATATACTATTGAGTTTTATATACCTGCCAAATACCATAGCAGAAAATTTCGCCAAGGGCCTGACAACGACCCATAAAATTGGGTGTAAATATCGGGGATTTGACGTACTAAATTGTCTTGAAATCAACGTTGTTGTCACATTTCTTTCCTCTCTAATCGTGCATCTAGCTATCAAAACTCGTCTTACATTTACTACACCTCCACTGAACTTGCAGAAACCACAGAAACTCATTTTTTGAAGTTGTTTTAGAGCTACGTACACCCTGCTACCCCGGGTTACCGCCCAAGCAAGGAGTTGTCCAAGCCTCCACGACTATCGCAAAAATTTTGCATTGGAGGATGTGGCGCCACCTACCGATAATAATTTCGTTTAACCACGATAAATGGACAGCGTGCCTGATGGGTTTAAAATTATTATGGTGGACATTGCTGTCAATACAGTGTGACGTAATTTTTTAACATATAGTAATAGCAGATATAATCATATTATAATCCTGAAAAAAGTCACGATGTTAGGCTTTTATAAAGATTTTAAAATCGCACTTCACCGCAAGGCGCCGTGGCTTAGTTGGTTAAAGCGCCTGTTTAGTAAACAGGAGATCGAGAGTTCGAATCTCTCCGGTGCCTCACGAAAAACTTTTTTTTTGGAACTGCAGTAAACGTTTGTCAGTTACTTTATTTGTGCGTGAACATTTGTAAGCTTCGCAAACCTTTTTCCACTCACGAAAATAATAAAAAGAATTTCCCACGGACGGCAGTTTACATCACATTTATATAAATGTCATGACAGAATTTAATATCTGTGCCACAGGGAAAATGCAATTCAGTAGTCTCACATCTGAATTAATTGTTCGTTATCAGAGGCGACGATTACAATCCTATTAAACAGGACCTCAAAATTTACTAGGTCATGCACCCAGTTACATGTTTATAACAGCCTGCTATCCAAATTCCCCAACTGAATTAAAATTAAAAATGCTAATTTATTATACATACATAAATAGTACAGCCATATGTTTTAAACTACAAAAGATACATTGATGTTTGGCGGCAAAAGTTCGGTCTTGTGCTCCTCTTTCTATATAAAAAAAGGTACAATTTTACGAAAACAATGTCAACGTTTTTTTTTTTTTTTTAAAGAATAGGTGATCAAAGTGAGTTTGCAGATAGGGGTTACTTTGGTCGCATATACATACAAATTCACCTAATTTTACCATGTTGATCAAAGACATACTGAAGACAAGAAATGAGCGATTTCACTGAAAGATTTCAAGGTTTGCTTAGGCATCGTCGCCTCAAATAACCGAGACTATACTGTATTGCAAGTCCTGTTTGTATTCAACAACTTTACCATGGATGAATTCTCCCAGTCAGTCACTGACAGCCTGCCAAATTAATTTACACAATTCAATATAACTGTTGTTTGCTCCATGCCAAAAGGCTAGTAATGAGCATGCAGTTCAAAAGGGATGAACAAAACGATGAAAAGTTACATCTATTGATAGCTGTACAAATGTATTTACAGTAATAACCTGCATGTAGCAAAACGTGCATCTACAGAGTAATTATTTAGTATCAAATTTGAAATCCAAGCTAATGGAATCAAACAACTGTCAATTTATAATTTAGGGGAACCTCATTCATTATGCAATTGCCGAAGAGAGAAAAAACCAATGGAGTTGACAATCCATCTGAACAGTACAATGACTGTACGGCTCAGCTTTTAGAAATGCTATACATTGGTAACGAATTTGATCATTGGTCACCGGTGACTTTATCACACTTGTACGATACTGAAAATAGCCTCGAGAGAGTGATTAGCGTGAAATGACGGTTTGTCAAAATGTCACCGCACGTCATAGACTGTCCTTATGCCAGATCCATCTTTTGTTTGTTCGATCAAAACTATGTGTCAACCATTGTTGCTCCAACAAGCGGTACCGTTCGTGACTCAGGTATAGTGGTTTGCCACGCCTATGGGGACAAAAAAAAAAGTTAACTCATTTGATAAATAATAAGGTGTAATATTAATGATGACTAGAACATACTTCAGATCACGGTCCTCCTCGCCAAAGCTATCCAGGTAGACAGAACCCCATAGGCAAGCACGCTTACCTCTGATGACTACAACGATAGAAGAATTGACAGCCAAGAACATGGCTGTACCCGCACCGCAATTGATCGAGTGCTAATGAGAAGATAAATGTAAACTATATCAGTACAAATTTAAGACTATAGTGTCATAAAATATCACAAACGATGACCCAGTACTGATTGTACAGCAAAATAAATACACACATCTAATAACATACGTTGAAACAAACCTGAACAGCTTCGTACACTCCATGCTGCCGACAGCAACTTTCCCTGAGACAGACCATAACCCCACAGATAAGGCACACTGAGGGCTCCTTGGGGACAAAATGGCATTTCGTACAGTTCATCTGATGATAATATTGAAAGATTTTATCGTAACTCTCTGGAAGTCGTAGCAGTCGCGGTTGGTACCAAGATATATGTTGATCCAATAAATTCTATATTTCGGAATTGGATAAATATTAGAAAGAGAACAGCCCATTACATGCACTTAATACTGAATGCAGCTAAACCTTGGTAATGTGAACTTCACTTGCTTTCAAATGCAGTTATTTGTTACCAAAGCTTTACTGCATCGCAAAAATTGTACAAAACCATTCAATAATCTTACTCTGGCAGCAATCTGTGATTTGTTCGTGAAGGCAATGTAATCTTTGCACCAATTGGCAATGACTGTTGATGGATAGTCCACGACCCATGCCAAAAAATGAGCACTGCTCGCACAGGGAATAACTTCAGTTGACCATCGGCCCAAATTCAAAAACTGACACAATGTCGTAAACTCCTGCTGCATGCTCTGCCAATTTCAATTCAGATCATGAGGACGAATATTGTGTAATATGTTATGTAGCTTTGCTCTTGAAACACAAACTTGAATTTCTGGCAGGTCTTCTTTGTAAAGATGAAACTGTAGCAAAGATGCAAGTCGCAAGTACAGCATGCACATCCTTTGAACTTCTGCCTCCAGGTCACTGAGCAGCCACTTGTGTACACGCTATCATTATTACAAATTATGTTACTTACAAGTCATGACATAATATGAGCAACTGAAAATTTACAACTATACCATTCTTCTGTCCATGTCATCATCTTGAAGATACAGCTCACTATGCTCCAGTGAATCAATTACTTCCCCCAATACATTAACCAGTGATGTCAATGCAGGCTGGAAAATTATACAAAACTAAGTTTACTAACAAGAACAAATGTCTATGCATAATAGCTGCTAACGTGACACTTGCATCTGCCTGTTGTCCATGTGCTTTCCAACGCAATCTTTCTTCTTCAGACATTTTGCAGCTACAAATAGCAACAGCTTGTATGTAAACAACATTGTACAATGACTGCACAATGCTCGTGAAGTACGCTGTAAGGTTAAACAAAATTGTTAGAAATATCTAATGTAAATATCTAATGTAAATATGCGATTACCTTTATCCATAGGCATTGGTAATGTGAGTATAAGGTGTAGCAACAGTGAAACTGCATCCTTCAACATTAGAGGAACTTCTTTTTCACACTTTGTTATACTGCCACAAAGGAAAAAAGAAGAAAAGTCAGTGTTTCATCACAGCAAAGTATTTTGCTAATGTCTATTTCTCCCTCAATATTGTTACATCGTCAATATTTTAGGAATATTATTTAAGCAGGTTTTGTGAAATATATACGGAAAATAGGTAAAGTGCTTTTCATGAAAAGCCATTTGCACTATTTCAATATGAAAATTAAATTACATGAACGTGATTCAAGTAAGCTGTATTGTCGCCTGTTTAAAAAATACTGAATTTGATAAATATAAATGTAAATACAGCACTAGAAATACCAACAAACAAATTCATTATCCGTATACATTTTTACCAATTATTAACATGACAACCTTGTGGCACTTTCATCAATATGAAGGCCAGTCAAGTGGGACCAAAGAGGTGCCTGGGGCTTATCGGCTGTGAGCAATTTTGCGTGAGTCCCAAGCATCTGAAGCAGAGGCACTAAACCAAAACACATCGTTAGTATACCTATCGAAAAAACATTAAAAATATTTCAAATCGCATCAGATCTACTACCAAAGCAAGGTCTCCTGAGTGACGAGGCAGTATTCGACGAGCACAGTGTGCCGTCCCGTTGCACGATCTCCAACTCTAAGTTTGTCCTGTAGCAGTTAAATATCTTTCTTATTTAAATGCACCAGTGAAGAAATGGCAAAATCGTTCAGCATCATGACCTTGCCACTGAGCATATAAACAATGAAAGGCTTTCGGGATGGGTTGAGTTGCTACAGAATTTGTACTGACGGTACGTCGAATGAGTCACATTCTCCAAGACGCTTCCCATTGCCTTCATCAGCTCAGATGTGTTTTGCTGAAGTAACAACAATCATAAAAATCAACAATTGGTCACTGTAGTGTAGTAAGCATGGAAACTCACAGGGGTAGGTGGCATAGCTTGAATAAGTTCAGCAAGCTCCATTGCCACATCTCTAGCATCGTTGGTCCTTGAACGGACCACAGCAGCCACCTCTCCAACATCAGGTACCATTGGCAGGACGGTGTTTGCCAGTTGGCGGCAAAGAGGACATGAATATTCCCCTTTGTCCACAGCCAAACTTTGCGGTCTGAGACCCTGTTGGCTCTGTAAAAACATTAAGGCTATACCCAGGCTAGTAGAAAAACATTTTGCCAACCTACCCTTAGTGATTGTAAGTATGATAAGTGGCAATCCAGGTGCAGATGATGGCCACATGTCTGTACATGTACACCTCCTTCCCATCCAATGTTGATAGACATGAGTAGAGATACCTAGTTCGATTATTAAATTAACACTAGTTCTAATAAAAGTTAATGAAATAAAAGACACTGAGAAATCTCTGCAAATAAATTCTGGACCACAATATAAGTACACTAGATGTAATATATCTTAATGCAAGGAATGTTAATTAGGTTACATCAAAATCTCAGTGTCGATAATTCCAAATGAATTATACTTCGTTGAAATCATGTAATTGCAACATCTGTTCAACTCGCTTCTTCATTTTTGAGGCTCGGTTCTCCTCCGATTGGAACGTTCTAGCTTCTTCATCCGAGCAAGGAAGCCTTAAATGCTCGTGTTGACTGTGCGAATGTCCAAGAACTGAAATCAAAAGGCAATCAAATTTAAGTCATGTTGCAATACTTAGCCGAAAGTTACGGACCGCTTGTTGCTTGCAAGAGTGCCACAAGTCCAATGGGCCTAGATTCTGTTGACGCAGTGGTTTGGCCACAAATGACACAGTCGTATTTCCGGCTGTAATTTATGCCTGTATCCTCTTCCATCTTTTGAGATGATCCAGCTCCACTTACACTTTCCTTTTCATCACTTGTTGCATCTATTGTAGGAATTTGCTTTAGCAATCACTGCATGCATAAAATAGCAAACAACCATAAAGTTTAATGGAAGGAAATATTGAATAACCTGTGGTCTTCGCAGTTTCCATGAATGCCTTTTGCTTCGAAGCAAACTCTGCCATCAACTTTTGTTGCCGCTCTTTTGCCCTTCGTCTCCTGAAAGATCACGATGATCACAGATTGCAATGATTGCGAAAGTCATAATTGATCATTCCTGCCTTTCTTCTTTGTCAGGAGAATCAATAATGTTTTCAGTGCCACTAGATTTTTGGCGAGACGGCTTTTGAGGCCAAAGGCGATTCCTGATCTCTTGCACAGCACGATGATTTCGAATACTTAACTTGCAGACTCTAACAAAACAAAAACCCCTTTTCAGCTTTGTTCAAACCAAATTGCAACTGTATTTCATCAATATGTGAAATGTAAGAAACACTATGAAATTAAAACACACTTGTCCAAAACCACACCAACGAAGTGCGGCCCATCTCCGATCCGCGATTCAAGTGTGGAACCAGATACTGAAGAAGGTGATGGACGGTCGGTCTCGGGTACAAAGGAATCTGGTTTGTCCGAAAGCTTTGAGTGCAATTTGAGCAGCAGGGAGAGGATGCTTTCATTCACTTCTACATAGTTGCGTTGAGGGCCTGGCAGTTCTTTAAATGCACATTGCTCATCGAATGTAGGACTGTCCAATTCCTGTGAACAATAAATTGTCAAAAGAGTGTTGTTACAAAAATGGTTTCATAAAAACCTATGCAAGATACTACAATGTTTTGGCAACTCAATAAAATAACAAACTTCAATAGACGTATTTACCTGTGTTGCAGGCATCGACATCAATGACACGGTAGTATCATTGCTAGTCTGGAAAAACGCAGATAATTTGGAAGGGACCATAGCCATCCCATGTCGAGAACCCTGCATGTACAGCAGAAGCTTCATCACCATCTAATCACATTTATAATACGAAATTGTAAAAGAATCATTGCAGCTCACATCAGATGCTGTGAGGGCTTTTGCAGGGTTGATTTTGTTCCCAGCTAACCTTCGGTGTCGAATTAACCTGCGAGTAATATCTAGTAGGGCTACTGTCTGCGACGGGGCATTACCCACAAATCCTCCAGGAGCCTCTGCACTTGGCTGTGCTGGGGAATAGCCAAACGAAGGGCCTGCTTGCATCATAGCCATATTGGTTCCTGGTGGTTTGACAAACAGCTTAGTATCGTTACTACGATGAAATCAATAATGATACGAATTCTTAACTTAGTCCTCTCACCACAAGCATGTGAAAAATTAAACATACCACCAAAGCCAGTTTGTGAGTAAAATGCATTAGTTAACCATAATAACATCGGTCATACGAGGAATAAGAATATCGCACAATAGCTCACACGTATTTAAAAATTATTTCCTGCTCAAAAATATTTTACCTAACTAATTGTACAGAATAAAATGCATATAGCAGGTACTGTACATGCAAATTAAATATTAACATACGTATAAATAAGATTAGGCCCAAAGTTTGGTTTCATTTAGCCCATAAGTAAAAAGCCCAATATGGAAATTATAAACAGAACATTAAGATCACATGGTTAGAGGACTGCAAGTACGGTAATAGATTTAAAAACCTGAAACCGGGACAAGCGCCTGAGTGGATGGAGCGGCCGGTAAGGGCAATGGCACATAAGCATTGGGCAGAGCAGCGTGTGTCGTTGAAAGTTCAACAGAACCTTTCCATATTATATTATTATTATTACTGTGATAAGTATATTTATACGACTGTTAAAATTTCTAATTCGCATACCACTTCCCCCGGGAACCGCAACTTCGGAAGTCATATCAGCTGGCATTTCAGGCGGCAACTCAGCAAGGTCCATCTCCGAATAGCTGTCAACTTCCATGTCATCTGAATCATCGCTGGTAGCCACATTGTCATCAGCACCTATTGCAACCTGATTAAAACATAATGTTAAAATTATGTACTGCTTCACTATGTTTTATAGTGTTTACCTTGGTGATGACATGCTGCAGATTGGTAAGAATAAAATTGCTGCTGTACCAGTCCTTAAATTGCATGTCTACAACCTCCTCTTCGGCATCACGAGATTCAACCTGAAGTAGTTCCTATTGTATCATAGCAGCAGCAAATCCCAACACACGTACATATTACATGATTAATAAAACGCCCAGTTGCAAAATATTATACCTTCCCTGCAGATGATTCAGATGCAGGAAATCTAATGGCCATTTCGACAAGGTATATACACAATGCCATCGTCATTTCAGATACAGTCGGGTCATTTACTGCCTACAAATGGTCAACGTAATTTTCACAAATTCATTACAACGACCTCAACTCTTGTTATCATCATATGCCACTAACCTTGTATAATATAGCAAATATGACAGCATGCATGGTCTTGCAATGAAGCAATTGGCAAGGGTCAACAAATCCATTTTTTACTTTGGGGTGAATTCGAAACGGTGGCCAGAGCATTCCCGAGCCTTGGAATTTTCCACTCTGTCTTGCACTACAGAGAATATTATTAAGCAAACTGTGATGGAACAAATGGCATATATAAACAACTTACTACTGAGTGAAACGATCCATGGAAGCCTGGAAATCCCTGCGATGAACAGCGCGTAGCAACACGTAAACTGGGTCGTAATCGTGCTCCCAAACATCAGCTATTATTAGTCATCCATTCATTAAATATATATTTTTCTTTGCTAATCGCTATATAAGAAATAATATACCTTTGGGCACATACATCCCTTGCAGCATGTTACCACCAATTTCAAAATTTGGTGCCTTATAATCGGCAACCTGAAAACAATGTGAAAATTAAGTGAAGGAATAAATGCAGTTTAGAGTGAGCTTGAATAATACGAACCCTGGCTAAAGTTGCTTCAAATTCCCGATTCTGAAGAAGACTGCCACATTTTTCAGGCATTAGGTCAATAAGTTGACTGTGAGTTTTATCTCCCATACACAGCAGAGTTACCATTTCTAATTTGGTTAACTCTTCATCACTAAGTCCACCAACAACTGAATGGAAAAATAAGAAGAATAAATACGTTTTGCAACGGGGTGTAACGAGATAAATATTACCATTACCAATATTAGTGCGAACTGTTAAAAGTGTTGCTAAAAATGTCAAAGCTCCTTCTATCATCGGCATCTCATGCTCTTGTTCTAGGAATGAATTCACATGGTTTGGGGCAAAAGACAGCCATTCCAGCACATGGAACCTAAATTAAACGGAGATTTTATTCCATTACTACTGTCATATTTAAAGAATAATAATTAAATTAATCGCTGCAAATTTCGTTTTATATCACAAAATCACACGATAACCTTTCGTAACCTTTCAAGAACTGTTGTAATGAACCAATCAGGATCTACTTTAGTAGAGCAAACTTGGAGAAGAAAGAGGTCAGCATCAACCATTGAGTTGCAGAAGTGACACTGAATATAAGTCATGGCTTGTCCTTTGATTTGTAATCCATTCCTAACCCACATCCCACATAAAATCTCATAGAAAGCAACCTGAAAAAGAATTATTATTCGAATCAGAAACAATGAATAGCCTCGTTGTCAAGTGACTCTTGAATAATAACCTGGGCCTTCAAAGGATGCATGATCATTAATTTCAGTATGTTATCAGGTGGAATGACATCATCTATCATGGCACCCTGGAACTTGACAGCTTGTCCAAGAAAAACCGCAAAGTACCGATGCAGAGGCAGATGAAATGAAACTTGGAAAAAATCCGTCTGTAAACGTAAACAAAAGCCTATCAACAACTAGAACTCTACTTGATACATTTTTATCTGCAGTTTAATAGATACCATTTCAGGGCCAGTGTAATCCATGATGTCGAACCAATCTAAAATCGCATCTTTGGCGAGCGAAAGCACTTCTTTGGTGACATGTAAAGTGCTCTATAACAATCAAATTGATAATGAAGCGACATATCGCAAGTGAATCTAATCACAACAGCGATGTGAAATTCAAGTTTGTACCGAATCTTTCAAATGAGCTATCATGGCCCACATTACAGAAGCAGAAGCTTCCAGTTCTGCGGAGAACGCGGCGTAGTACGTGCTTGGTTCAAATTTAACATGTTGACATAATTCCCGTTGGTTGACATTCATCCCTACAAAACGAAATATACTTATGTATTTAACTATCCACAAATTAGAAATTGAAAAATAACATTGTGCATGCATGAAAACCTCACGATAAGCGCCAAGTACTACATTTCAGTTGTAAATTTAAAATCACCTTGAAAGTATGACAAAAATCTGAACCACATCTCCAAGAGTGCAGGATCACCGAGGAACTTGAGAGCCACACGGCGATGAGACAATACATTATTTAAATCACTAACCAATGGCCAATAACAGTGGCTTGTCATCACTTGATGTGCGCAATCAACAACCATGTGTTCATTGCGTTTGTGATCTGTCAAATTAGTTCAAGAATTGAAATTATGGGCAGTTCAAATTATATTACGTATAAAACACACATTTACAGCTTCACACTCACCATGAAGCGTGCTAGGAATAAGGATGCTCTTCATCATATGTTTCAAACTGACCACCATAACTTGGAGCAAATGTAGTTCTTCGGCCATTTTCAGGGCCAGGGCCTCATTGCTGAACAATTGCACACTGACATGTACAACTCGGTTGGACAATGTATCAGAGTCAACTGATTTAACAAGCATAAGTGAGATTCGAGAATAATGTCTCACAAATGCCCTGGTGAATGCATCCTACAGAAATAAACTACAGCATGAGTCATCACATCTCACTGCATTTAGATGTATAATGTATACAGTTCAAGCCAAACTTTAACCTTGTAGTTATTATCTGGTAGCATGTTCAAAAGAAGGCATACGAGTTTCTGCGGGAATTCGAATTTAACAGTCCAAAAAACCAATTCTTCCAGGAAGCTTCTATGGATTAGAGTGGACTGCAACGCGGGGAAATCTAATACAAGGTCATAAAAAACACTGTTGCCAAACAATAACACTTATATCAGTGATCTAGCAGTCTGTACCTTTGAATTCTGTCGGAGGTTCGGGATACGTGAGTGCCCGGACAGCTTGTTCGTATTCAAAGTGACTTTTCCTCTTATAAAATGAACTGTCACTTTCACTGTTTGAAATTTGTTCTTCGCCTTCTGTGAGGTCTTTGTATATTTGAGGATTGGTGAGGGCTTGCATCATTACATGCCTCATAGCAGCTCCAAGTTCACTCCACTGGTGCAGCATTGTCACATACGCATCTGCATCAGCCATCGCGATCAGGTACGAGTTGAGCACCTCTGTAAAACAAAACCGTATTCATTCCATATACAGTGATATTAAAGCAAGTTGTCAATATTGTTCAACCTATTATTCAACCCAAGATTCAACCAACCTGGCCTACTGTGATCTCTAAGATGCTGAATGAGACGTAGAATTAGCCTAGGCATCATTGCTTCTGCAACTTTGAGAAGGTCTTGGGGTGCTGCAGGTTTATCCAGTTGGGGTTTAGGGCCATGGCGATGACAGAATCTATAATGGTGAAGGATTTGTTTAAAAAACAAAACATTGAAATGAGAGAAGTGGAATGAGAAAGAGAAAAAAATGTACCCAGTAGCTTTCATGACACTGGTGTCCCCGCAATCACAAGCTCCTCCAGCTTGGCTTCTGAACATGTTGAAGTCATGGCCCTCGTGATTTCCAAGCTGGAAACAAGCTGCACATAGTGACATGCAAGGCGAGATCCCACATGTCCGGCATCGGTAAGCAACAAAATTGGCTGTCCACACGAGGCCACAGGTAATCGCGTTGTCATACATTCTCACTGCATAAATTAAAACATTTTATATTATTGGAACCATATTTGTAATAGAACTGTAAAATAAATATGATAAAAACTCAGCCTGAGCAACTGCAAAATATACACTTCAATAAAAGTGGAAATTTCCATGACGACTAGAGGATTTTTCATGGCTAAATATCACAATTTACTCCACCCAATACCATTTTTTTAAAAGGTGGAAACAAAGCCAAATGCAACGAATCGCAAATAATTACATTTGCTCTTTATCGCAAACATATACAAATCTGGAGTAAATTTGTAAAATTGTTAAATCTTCACTAAAAATCTATAATCTGGAAAATAAACGGATTAAAAACAATAAAATACGCAGCAGTTTCCGAGCTCAAAATAACATCATTTTACAGATGAAAATACAGGTTTAACTGAAAGGAAAAAATTAGTTTATCGTCTGTCAGGAAAGTTTGTTGGTTGGGAAATCTACCAGCACTTGTTCAGTAGATTTCCGTTCAATTTTCCAGACTGTGAGAAATATTCCACGACACTTCCAGCTGTGATTTTAATTCGCTAATTGTATAAATAATTGATACTCAGTTTCATCAGTTTTCCTGTAAAAAGTCCAATAGTAATGACATCTAATAAATACAACAAACAAAAACTACAACTATACAAAAAATGTTCTCAAAAATGAGTACTGTACATTAATCGGATTCAATAACGAACGAAGCAAAGGATTGTTAATAATTTGTCATGAATCTTCAAGGTTTTCCGCAGATCAATGCAAGTGCTATGGAAAAATACTCAAGGTGTCAAGGTGTCTGTTGTTTTTCCAGCAGCTCTTCTCTATTTTTAATTTCATATACAGGTGATGCAGTGGATGTAAATTTTTTCGAACAATTTCGTTGTTACACTGAGCACTTTAGTGCATTAGGCTTACATTAAATTACTTTTCAATGCAGAAATGCATTATTGCAGCTTGGACGAGGTTGCAGGTGCTGTTGATATATCTAATTAGTAAATGCATTGTTGCATAGGAGGAAATTACAGCGGCCTATTTTTTTGAAAATTCCAGGTCAACCAGACCAAAACATAAAATAGAAATTTTGCAAACCGTGAATGCGATGCCTAACAAAGTGACTGAATTCGTGCCGGCCCAAAATAACAACTACACTCCTTTTAACCCACTTTTTTGCGCCCAAAAATTAGGCTACATAAAAGAAACGCCGATTTTGCAACCGACAAATTACAACCCGATAATAAAAACCTGCGTAAAATCAATCGGCGACTCATCGTCAAAAACTTATCATTTTGACATTTAATAGTAAAAATAAACGGGCATTTCATTCCAACCTGTTGAAAAGAACTCTTCAGGAGTCCTTCCAGCAGCCATCAACCATCTGCACCATTCGATCGTTTCTCGATCGTTGATCGCTTTTTTCGGATCCAGAATGATATTCAGCAATTCTTCGAGTTGCAACGGCGTCCCCGAACGGCAGCATTCTTCATGGATGTACGCAGCTGTTTGTTTCTTGCCTTTCTTCATCTGGCTGTTCAGAGCCCCGGGTGACGCCATCTTTTCGGTACAACATCAGCTGACTTCTACAATTTGAGCCACGAAAATGAGAATCGGTTCGTCAGGGCAAGGAGTCAGGGGCAACTTGCACGCCAATGGAGGTAATCTGTTTACCTCAACAGCCAATCGGCCATTTAATAATAAGAGCTACGATCAAACAACCTGCTCTTCCGTTCCCCGTCGATTCTCCCCGTCAACTTCATTGCAGTACGTTTTGCGAACGCCAGGTGGCAACAAGGTGGCAATGTTTTCAGTGATTGTGCTACCACCTAACGAGAAATTGAAGAACTACTTTAAATCATTTCCACCGGTTTCCACGATACTTGTGAAAAATAAGAACAATTATAAATTTGTTTTATGATCGCAAAAGACATTCACGAGTTTCAATAAAACATGTCATTAAATCAGGCGAAAATTGCGCTTTCGTAATGTATTGTGCGCGTATAGGTGGCGCCACTTTCCAGTCTTCTTTCTCGCGAGTGCAGGGGCGGAGCTTCAACAGGCCAATCGGCGCCATTCACTATGAAATCGGGCGCGAAATCTGTTTCGGACAAGTGCAATCTTGGGAGTTGGGACAATTCAGCTGCGATCGAATTATAATAAGTGTTTACCAATAACAAATCTCCACGATGGCTGTTATTACACCAAAGCTAACAGATCTCGTAGTTGCAATGCAAAATAACTATACATGTTCTATTTGGTATGACATATCTCGTGTGCGAGATCTATATATTTTTACCCTAATTACTATGTGTTTTCGTATTTCAGTTTGGAACTGTTGACGCATCCAATTGTAACAAAATGTAACCACCAGTTTTGTAGAGAATGCAGTCAAAGTTTATTGAAACAGCCACCGCCGGTGTCATGTCCTTTGTGTAAAACCAGACTCACCAAACGGTAAGTATGATAAAAATGCTAACTTTTAATTTGTTGTTTAAATAAATAAAAATTCCTTGCTATGAAGGAGTTTTTCTGAAAACCCGTTTGGAGCTGAAGTTGCAAGAGCAGTGCAACAAGTTATGGCAGCCATCAAGAAAGATGCACCGCATGCAAAAAGTTTGTAGAAATTAAACTATGAATATTACCCCTGGTATTTTGTAATATGTCAAATTGTTGTTTAAAGTTTCTCCACCCAAGGGTCCATGTGGACCAAATGAATTTGATGATCCTGCATCCCAAAGAAGTGAAGTAATATTTATTCCAGAGACTGCACGAGAAAAACCCAAAAGCAGAAAACGAGTAAGAAACAAGGTAATTAAATAAATATGGAAACTATAAATGTGATCTGCAAAAACCACAATTGAGATATTTTCCGAGCACAAAAATATTTTAGTAGGTTTCATCGACCAAGGTTTCATAAAGGATATTTTCTCATACAAATATTAATTTACGTTCCAGGAACCCGATATCATCCAAGAAAACAAAAGACCCCATTTGCTGCAAAATCCCATTACAGTGTACACTGACAAAAGTGGGTTCACTTTGTTTAAAAAAGACTATAATTGAAATACTTTTAAGCATATATCTAGTAAATGATCAGTGCAAATACAAGTTAGCTTTGGTTGTTATTCTACACTGATCATTCGCTAGGTGTAACTTATTATACTAGTACAATTTTTATACCTTTATTGTATTTGATGACCAGATGAAGAACCGAGTGTAACTGTGAAAACCGCCCCAATTACCAACACTAACATCAGGTAACATAACTAACACCGCGACCTTATGAAATGGATTTAAATTCTAGCTACCCTTGACAACTGGTTTAGGTCTGGCTTTCCTTCGACACGCAGCAAGAAGATTGAAATGGTGTACGACAAACCATGTCTAAGAAGCAGTAAACCAGTTGAGGTTTTGGGCACTAAAAATAAGCCCGCAATCACCGGTTGTCAGATAGTTGCCGAGACTTGTCCTATCCCTGAAGAAGAAGTTGTTGAAGTGGAAAAAGAAGTCGTTACCGAGAAAGAAATAACAGTGAAGGTGGATAGAGACAATGTGGAGGACATGGAGGATGATGTTCTGGTTTCCATAAGCCAAGTATCACCGCAAGAATTCCAACCGTCCAGAACTGTTACCAGCAGAATGTTGAGCATGGTTACAGGGCAAACACAATCACCACGAGCAAAAGTTGCCAGCTGGTTACAAAAAGCAGTAGATGAGCCTATTTCTGCAGTTCAAACCCCAAAAATAAATGACGTCAAACTGAGCAAAAAGCTTGAAGTTGAAGGAAAGTCGCTGCCAGATCCATACGAGTTTGTAAGTAGCCAAAGAGGCACTCCACATTATACTGCAAAAACGACCAAGAAAAGAAAACAACAACCGAAAAGAAATTATGCAGGAAGAGGAAGAAAACCATTTTATCGCACTGACACAGCCTTTCAAAGCTTGTCCACCAAATACGTGAACAATGCCAGGACCTCGCGCAACAAAAATCAAAGCAGCAGCAGTCAGTTTTACTCTGGTATTCGAAGAAAATCATCACCACAATTGAAACAGAAGCCACAGTTGGACCTTAATAAAGTTGGTGATAACCTGGATTCGCCAACCCAAGACACGTTTGACGCTTTGGTAGTTGAACACAATAAAACTGTATCGGAACACGTTGACATGCCCAAGATTAAGGAGGAGGAGGGTGAAAAGGAAGACTATGATGATTATGCTTTATTCGTCACTCCAAGGTGTCCTCCAGCAAAGGATTTAAATGCATTGTGTCTGCCTCGCAATCAGAAAAGCAAAACTCCTGCCAAGAAAAAGACTTTAACGACTGGCCGTGCCAGAAAAATCAGCGAACTTCAAGATATTGTAGCCGAGCTTGAAGAAGCAAGTCGCTTCACGCTAAATGTAAGCGGCAAACGGAATGAACCGAAAGCCAATGTAACCCCTGCTGTGAAGAAGCCAGAAGAAAAAGATGGAAATGAAATTGCGCCAAAAGTGGAGCACGACAGAAAGCTGAGGGAACGCAATACAAAGCCAACATTTCTATCCAAGGGGCCGGTTGAGAGAAAAAAGAAAGGGTCAAGCGATGAAAGAAGAGGTGGATTTGAATTTTTTACGGCAGGGGATGAAGTGGTAGACATTACCGTGTCTCAATCTGACGGTGAGTTTCGTTTGCGTAATCCAATCCACAATCGAAATCATTACTAATAAAAATAAAAATCTGCTAAAATGTGAACCAGAATTTGGGTACATGCTCTGTCAGGGAAATATAAAACGGATATGTTTCAAATAAAACAATTTCAGTTTAATACATTTAAAAATCAATAACACGTCTAAAGAAGAGCCTATTTTATTTTACTGTACTTCAGATGAAATACCACCGAAAGAGAAAGCACTAGCGCGAAAAGAATCCGTGTCTCCGAAGAAGAAAGGGAGCACTAGCAGTGAAGTAGAATGGAGAAGGATCAGCCAACTGAATCGCGATTTCTACTCAAAGCGAAGGAAATCTTGTGGCGATGAAAATGCCCAGAACACCCACAATGCCAATGGAGACAAAAGGAACATTAAATCCCAAGAAGAGGCCGCGAGCAAATCCGGATTGGCACAAAATCCATCTCAACGCTCAACTAAAAGTTGCAACTTAATCGGGTTAGACAAAGATGACAACTTGATCGAGGTCTTGAACCCCGATAATAACTCGCCAGATATTGATCTGCAAAATATCGCTCCGACTTCAGCCGATAATGTGGTCATCACGGATGCGAAACGGCATACGAGCAGCGAATCGATCGAGGTGCTGCGCAAGACACCTCCTGGGAAAGCACGTTCCCTGGATGCGGACAAGCATGATTTAGCCGTAATAACAGATAAACGGCTTGAGGCTAAAGATGAAGCGCAGAATACTGAAAGTGCAAAACCGTTTAAATGCCCTTTCACCGTACGCGGCAAATTGGAAGTTACGCCGGCAGACGTAAGCCAGTACCTGTGTTCAAAATGCAAGATCCAGGTCGTTCCCGAGGATAAAGTGGAAGTAGAGCCACCACCACCACAGGACAAGTTGAAGGCTTCCGATTCTGAAACGGATGAGGATGAAGACGTAGCTGTTCTCTTAACCAGAAGTTCTCTCTCCTGCCAGTCTCCCGAGCATGATGAAAACCAAATTGTTCTTTTGCCTGATATGCCAACAAGTCCACTTCCAGCTGGATTACCTTCAGAAACACAAGACAAGCTAATGAAATTCAATGTTACCAGCCAAGTTGAGGAACCAAATAACTCACAGACACAAATGCCGCGTAACACTCCCACTCCCACACAACTATCTCAGACTAAAGTAACCAATTGTAGTCAAGATGGAAGTCAAAATTCAGGAAGAACTAAATGCAGCGACAAATTGGAAGTGAAGACAAATTCCCAAAAGAGTACGGCAATACAAGACGGTTATCATTTTGACACTTGGAATAGTAGTTGGTTTGCAGACAAGGAAGAAAGTCATGCAAAGCCACAGGATTCTTTTGAAGACCACAATGACAAGGAAAACCAACAAGATGTTGAAATATTCAAAGATGAAGGCCACGTTCCTAAGACTCTGACTCCAGAACAGAATAATACCAAGTCGCAGCATTGTGTTCCCGAGGCAATTGCCGCCACGCAGAGATCAACACCTCCCAGAGCTGCGCTTGCGGCCCAGAGTCCCAAATCTAATCATGTCGCTGAAAAAGAAAAATGCCAACGTGTTCCAGAAAGGAAATTCTGTCGCATTAAACCACCGGTGCACTCCGATACAGACTCGTCAGATGAACAAGACGAAGCGCAGAAAAGTTGTCATTTGGAAACGAAGCGTTTGGAGGACAAGCAATGGTCGGATTATCTAAAGATGAAATACTGTAATAAATCCAATAGTCAATCCGGGAAAGTTACCCATGATCCACCGAGCGCAGTAATCGTAGCGAAAAAGCCTGTTGAGTCGGCGGCTACTCCACCTACTGTCATCGATCTGGAGACTGAAGATGATTACAGCCAAAGTGGAGAATCTCTGTTTGGGTCTCAAACTGACAATGTGCCCACACGCAGCCAAAATATGAGAAACACAATTACAAACATTCGTAAAGATCTGGAAATGGCCGGCCTATCGTATCCATCTCAGCAGGCTTTGCAGAACTCGCAAGGTGTCAGCCAGAAAAAGCAGTTGCACCAATCCTCCGAGAGTAATCCTAGAGGAGAAGATAAAAAAGATAAAGACGAGGAGGCAGAAGACTGGGCGTTATCTGCAGGAGTGAACGTAACAACCGATCGTAATCCGGCCGCTCGTCAAGGGGCTTCCGCAAGTAGCCGCGGTGCTGGTGATGATGGCTCGTCCATCTTTCTCTTTGGTCAGTTACCATTTGAATTGCACTCTCCAATTGCCTATTAAGTTTGATTTTCATGCAGAAAGAGGAGACGATGATTTGCAGGAAGAGTTGAGTGGAATTGCTCTAACGCAGACAGTGCCATATAACACGCAGGTAATTGTATTGTTTCAACACAAAGCAACATCCAAGTATCTGTAGCTGCTCGTTACAAAGAAACTAAAGTAGTTTAAAAAAAAAGAATATTAGGAAAGCAATAAATAAAAAAAGAATACAAAGGAATTCAAAAATTCAAGGACAGTTAGAATTTTAAAACAGACATTTCTAAGAAGTATGCAATTTAATTGCTGAAAGTTCTCAAGTTCTCATTAGTTTTGTAAAAATAAAAAAGCTTTGTTGCATGCTTAGGAATCTAGTTGTAAAATTCCTATGTAGATCCGATTACGTTTAAATAAACATGAAAGTTGTTCATTAACCATTGCATTTTATTTCAGACTCGGATGCAACTGGAGGACCAAGTTGAGTCCCTCCAGCAGAAGATACAACGTTTAGAAGCACAGTTGAAAGCACAGAAGTGATTATATTTATATAGTTAAAAGTTTTCAGTTTTAAATGTTCATTGTGTTCACATTTTGTTTCATGTTCATATTATATTATATATTTGCAATCGTTAAATAAACCGAGTTGAGGGAATGAAAACACGTTGGCCACTTCATTAACTTTTCAGCAGATTGCTCATTACCTTTAAGGCGGCGAACAAGAGTTTTCACGACGTCTTTGGATATTACATTTCTACTCGTGGGGGAAATCGATGTTGCGAGATGCTGGAAGAACATGATTGTTTAGGATGCCCCAGGGCCGACGAGACCCCTGTAGCTAGCGGTATGGGTCCATTGCATGTGGCCAACTATGAATTATGTATTGGGCGTGATAGACAGCATTATGGAAAGGCTACCCCACCCATTTCGACTCAAACAAGGCATATATATGAGCTTCAGCAAAGGATTCACTTGGGTATGTGTACTTCTCGCCCCACAAGTTGGCGGCCAACTCCGCCAACACCAGGATTGATTAGCTTTATCGAATCGATTTGCGGCCCTTTCTTAACAGCACCATTAATCGTATTACCATCGACTGGACTTGCGCAAAGTAAATACCGTTTACATGAATTCAGAACCTTAATTTCTCCACCGATAAATTTCATTAATACGCGTGGCCAGACTTGGGCGTACTCATGAGAAATCATGCTTGAAATGTAAAACTGATTTAAAATATTGCATACAAATAAGGATAATTTTTATATGAACTAAATTTAACACTATGACCTAGCTGGTGCAATTCACACGAGCTATTTTGAAATAATTTTGCACTAGACAATACAAGCACAACTGTATCAAGAAAAAGCTGGCCTTTTTATCATTTCAGTACTGTGTTACGTCGTATGGAAACGAGCCATTTTTTACATTTGCACCACTTGTCATCTCACCCATTTATACAACTTATTCATAATCGCGTAATTTTTCATGTCAACTGCACAGCCGTCGATCTCCTAAATAACAGTGCATTGCATTTGTTACAGACACAGCTGATGTGCTGTCAAGTGGGTGAATAAAATTTACTGCAGTAAATAATACGTTTTACAGCAGCTATTTAATACGTATACCATCTAACCAAAGCTGCGTAACCATGTCAACAGCAAATTCTCCTAATGTACGAAATTAAATTTTCATTTGCCTGTAAGTTCTTTGTAATGATACGTTTTAATGCATCTGAATTCAATTAAACTGAATTCCGCTCAAATGTATATTCCCGTTGTGTAAATATCGAAGGTAACTGCATATAACAAGTTTAAATAATGCAAATCCCTAGCTATCCATTCCAAATGTACATATTATATTACCAAGATTATGCTATGCTTTTAATTAACATAAATTTACTTTTCTCACTAGCCATGTCAACCCAGAATAAGCAGTTTTTTGGCATTAAAATAGATGTATTTGGAGACATAACATGCAAAACATCTCTGATCTACACAAATTGCAAGTATTGATCCACCGCTTCAACAAGATTAAAATTTCAAAATGTAATTTAACTGAAAAACAATTCATTTAATGCACGATTCATGGTCGATTTAGTATGATTATCACGCGTTTGTTGAAAGAAAAACTTTCGGGGACATTGGCTAATTGGATTAAATTCGCCAGTTTGGTGTTTTAGTTAAATCGAAAAAGAGGATAAAGTAGTATCTGGTGCAACGTTAATAGATTCGAGAGGCGATAAAGAGAACAAATAAATAAATTACCCGAGATGTAAAAGAAAAACAGGGAAATCAATGCCGGCAATGGGATTTGTTGGAACGAACGTACGTACTTTGAAAAAGTTCCGTATGTACTCCCGTGACAAATTTTCCAATTACACTATTCCTTTATCACCAAAAGGCCTTTCTTACATTCCTTTTTTTCTGAAGTGCACTTGACAATTCACTTTCTCGCAAAACTCTTCCTTCCCAGGACCTACATCGCACGACCGAATGCATTTGGGAATCGCGCCTCTGTATACAAAAACCGTTTTAATTTATTTACTAAAAAATACTTTTATCGTCGGCCATAATATACTTTATAACATTTACCATGGTAACAGTGAACGGTATTCTGACGAAACTATATTCTATGATAAGCGATGTGTGAAAACCCAAATTTGTATAGTGACACACCAGTTTGAATCTCTTCGGTCCAACACAGCGTATATCTTTCGGAAACCCTTCTTAAACCACCATACTAAGAAGACCACATTTGGCACACCATTGGGCTAAATCAACTTACTTTTGGGGGAAGTTACAGATCGACAGATCGAGCGGGTCGAGACTCATCCTCTCTTCGAGACAACCGGCTGAAACTTAATAAATCACCCGTTAAGCCTATAACTTACTGTTAATTAATAACAACCAATCTTTCTTTAAGCTGCTCTTTTTATTACGAGTGACGTTGCGGGTAATAAGTTACCGTCCACTCGATCTATCACATTTCTTCAAGTCTGTTTTTTGTCGCATCTCGGACGTTTCTCGGCCAACAAATGCCCCCATGTCCTGCAAACAATGTGTATGTTGAAACAAACTCACCAGCCATCTTCTTCACCTGCACAATTGAATATTTTGGCGACTAGTCTTCACGGTTTTGGATAGTGTAGTTAGTTGGTTAATTAATACTGGTCACTGGTCTACACTTTTTTCCTCGGTACGGGCACGTATGGACGGTTCAATCAATGTATCTGGTTTTGGACATGCGATCACATGATCACACAACTGCGAGCTTTATGTTTGATTTCCGCCTTCAGATCCACTTTAGTTTGGAATTTCACTTTGACGAATGACTTGTTTCTTTTTATTCCCGATTTACTCCGACGAAGCTTGCCTTGGACCGCCAAGAGCACGGCAGCTTCGAAGGCCTCCTTGGTGCATTTTGTCCTCGCAGAGGTTTCAACGTAAACCCCGGCACCTAGTTGCTTGCACACTGCTTGAGCCTGCAATTGTAAAATTCAAATTCATTTTCACTCCTTTTTGTGAGAAAAACACATTTCCCGATTCAAAGTAACCCATTATAAGGAATCTCATTTTGTTATAAAGATTATAACTGCACATGCTATATACTACAGTGTATTTTGAGCATACTTACTTTGGTAACAACATTGTCTAGGGATTCTGGTTGGCCCACATGGAAGCAGAGTATGAACACTCGAGATTCTGGATACGCCAAGTGCCTTACGCTGGCGTATTGTGGAGAACCTGCAAAACATAATTACATGTATTAATCCAGAAATATATCTCAACATTGGCCTTGTCATGCCAACATTCAAGTTACAATTGTTATCTCTCGATCATCAAGGTGAAATTCCTGCTCTAACATTCAATACACTGTTCATTTTTAGTTTTCAAGGTGAGATATCCACTTCTGAAAATTAAATGCCTAATTCACCAGGCTAGAAATACAATTAGTTGTTTCTAATTGCACATACTATATCTTGCACAATGTGCCCTGTCCCGTATAGGAACCTTAAAAAATATATTTATACTAGGCTAGAAGTCTTCATTTGAAGAGGAAACCAGTTGCATCTGGTGTAATTTTTTCTTTTTGTATAATAAAACCGCACATTAAAGTCAAGCCTACATTTTCATCGTAGCAGGCGTTACGAAATCGTGTGCAATTTTCCTTTTTTATCTTCAATTCAAGCCACTCAAGGGCACATATATATATACATATATATAATCACGCAATCTACATTTTTGGGAACCGGAAGAGAGTTGCGTACATCAACACGAAGGTGGGAATAAGAAAGCGAGCACAGCCTTCAGCAGAAACATCTTTATTCATTTTCAAGTAGAAGCCGATCGAAATTTACCAAGACGACCAAAGTAGTACACTTGGCAAAGGATTTGCAGACGAACAATGAAAAATCCGGCAAAACTGAAAGCCCGGATTTCAGCTTGAATTTCAGTTAAGTCTCAATTATCCACAGAGGAAATGGAAAAGTCTGCTTAAACAAGTTCAAAGAAAAATGCTCATCAGCTGAGATTGCAAAACTAAATGGAAGAAAATCAAGTTTCAAACATACAATTCCCTTTTTCAGGCACCATGGGTTTGGAACTCCCACGGTGCTTCAATGAACTATATATTCTCAGCTTGATTTCAAAGTCTTTGATATTGGTACCTACTTCCAAGAGCAGGTATTGATCCAGCTGGCTAAACTGGAATTTAATACAGTAATTGTAAAGTTTAATTCGTTGTAGGTTTTTGCAAAAACATTTATTATTACTTTATATTAATACTTATGGGAAATCAATGAAACGCTTACATAAACACAAACCAAAATCTGTAATTGAAAACTGTGCACAGCAAATAATAGAACGACTTAATAATCTGATTTTCCAGAATGAAGTCAATATTTAAAGTTTGTTGAATATAAGTGCACTTCAATGAAATGCCGCATTAAATCCATTCCAGTTTAAAAATCAATCTTTTACTCATTACATTATACTGTGTACTATACCAAACTCAATTTTGGACATCAGCTTGAAACATTTACATTTTTATTTTAACATTTTACATGTCAATTTAAGTACTGCCATATTTTTAATGCAAAACCACCCCACAAATTTGCAGATTTTTTAAGCATGTAATGTAGAGCTTGGAAAAAAATATAATCACATGCTTTTTCACATATGTATTTTGGACTTAAATGGATTTTAAGAGCTGTTTGCATTCTTTTTTTCATGTGACTCACACAAGCTATACATAGCAGTGAGATACGCAACTGGGCATAAATTGTTTTAGGATATTTTCAGTTTTCTGCATTTGAAGTTAACAAAAATGTATCATGCAGCTCATGTGCGCACCAAAATACCAGTTTTCAGAGCTCCATCTGGTATCGAAATATTTAAAGGAATCTCGTGGATATAGGTTTGATATGAATGCAAATCATTCCAAAAAATTACACACACATGCCGTAAAGCTATTATAATGCCACATTAACTGCCAAGTCTAATAACAGAAGACATTATTGCTTTCTTTGAAGGCAAAACGTTTCCAGAGCCATTTTTCTTTCCCATTGCCCTTTATTCTTTCCACACCAAGAAATCCATATTGCACCAGTACTGTAGTCGAAAAAATGCAGGGATGCGAAAGAAAAATCCTCCTGCATTTCCGGTTCCCAATTAAGGGAGAAAACTAGAAGCCAAAAAACAACAGCCAACAAAAACTTCAGATGTACTTTCCTTTCGCATGGCTGTGCAATGGCTTTCGTAACGTACAGTATAGTTCTACTTTTCTTGCACATTTCGTTAAAAAATAATCATTTATTGTCAATGAAGATGCCAAAGAATTTCTCTATTCTAAAATTCTTAAGCAGCATTTTGGTGCATCTGTTTCCTGTCTGCAAAGAGTAAAAGCCAAGTTCAACGGTCTTCAAGTTAAATAAAAAAAAAAGATAGGAAAGAAAAGAAAAAACTTCCAGCAAATTTAGATAGATGTGAGAATAGCCCTGGAGTGCTATTCAGAACAGAGCAAACAGATAAACAGAGAAAAGTGCAATGCCAACTGTACATCAATTAGTCACCGCAACATTAATAATAAAATTATCCAATAGCATTGCCCTTTCACATCAGTGTTACTGTACTAAATATAAAATTTTACGACCAAGGATAAGCCATTATGATAGTTCCGAGCAAATTAATATTTATTAAGTTGTAATTAAATTCATAGCAATGTACTTCACAATAAATCAGTAATGCAATGTCATGTAGTACTAAATAAAAACCACTGCTTTACACATGCATAGTAAAATAATGTTTAGAACTATAATATTAATTGTGTTATAAAATAGAATAAACTTTAAAGTTGTCACCTTGTTGGGTAAAAATTAGGGGAAAGAAATGTTGTAAATTTGGCACTGCTATCTTTCTGATTCATACAGTACCACTGCTGCATGGCCATCCCAATTTAGAAGTTTGACTTGAATGTATGACTTTCAATTAGTCATTCTTTATATTTAGGATGCTGTTACATGCATGTATTAATAATTGCATTTTCATATTTTAATTTGTATATACTTTATTGGCATATTGTCTGGATTAGGCCAAATGAAACGTACTTGCAAATCTGGCCGAGTTATAACATTATTACATGATGTAATCTTTGTAGTCAGTATATTCAGTTCTGGCATTGGAGTACAGCATTGGCAAATAAAAAATGTTACTTGCCATTTCCATCAACTACTTCTACTAAGAATGCCCTAAAATGCAACAGTTTCAAATCCCCGATGCAACATGAAATAATAGTAAAGTTCTACTAGGCTGCTATATAATGGGTCCATCAAATAATGCTTGCCACAAACTTTGTGTTATTTGTTACGACCGAAAACAGGCAATATTTTACCCGAAG
The DNA here is from genome assembly GCA_034695945.1 of Glomeris hexasticha. Classification (NCBI taxonomy): domain Eukaryota; kingdom Metazoa; phylum Arthropoda; class Diplopoda; order Glomerida; family Glomeridae; genus Glomeris; species Glomeris hexasticha. The sequence goes on from JAQIWR010000130.1 coordinate 27,861, forward strand.
TGTCCCAAATGGTGAAGTTGAGCCTTTTATCTTCAACGTCACAAGCGCCTGAATATCGGTCAAATCCTGTGGGTACATAAACCTGTAAAAAAAAATGTACAGCTTTGTATAAACAGTATATGAAACTGGTATTACATATATACGTTAAACTACACCCCATCAACGAGCACAATTGTCATTATGCTCACGCATAATTTACTTTTTACCACATTTACACCCAACATTTTACACAAGCTGCAAACATCAATTTGCAACTTTGCCAGACAGCCCCTGCCCCAGCATGTGGTATAATTAAATCAGGCGCTCGATACTTAGCAATGGCCAATTTCCACCAGAACCTGGTGTTGTACCATTAACAATCAAGCGAAACAAGGCATACTTTGCAGTCGCTTAATTGGTTTGCTGGCAGGGCAAGCAAGCAAGCAAGTCTCAAGTAAACAAAACCAACAAAGACAAGCAAGCAACAGCTGCAGGAGCAAGCAGTCTTCTTCTTATTCACCAATCCTCACATGCGAATAGTTGTAAGCTGCGCAAAAACAAACACCAAATACTTGCAGTTACAAAATCTCCTAAATCACCCCCATGCAAGCAAGCATGGATTCAAAACAACACCTTCATCCACCGCGAACATTGTCTAAATTACGCCTATGAGGCACGCGCCAAACTCGAAGTACTATGTACAGTACACTCGGTCCGCACTCAAGGTGATAAAAACCGATGATTGGTTGGTGGGCGAAGCACTATGTATGCATGCACAAAA
>JAQIWR010000131.1:0-28548 GCA_034695945.1 Glomeris hexasticha
GGTTAGGTTAGGTTAAGTTTTTTAGTTAACAAACGTAACCTAATTATCTTTAGCTAACGAAAAGTAGATTATAATATATGTACTTCGACCTTCCAAACAGTTTATGTTGACGGTGTTTTTGTGTAAAAACGGCTAGTTTTATCGTAATCGGCGTTTTTAAGAGAAAATTTCTCAAATTCCCTGATTTCGCACTTTCCCTGTAACGTATATATGGCACGTATATACTAGTTCTAGCTATGAAATACTATTGAAATCCTTTTACAGTAATTACAATATTACATGCAACCCTAGCTTATTTCAAATAATTAAAAACTGTTTTTTGTTTTTGTTGTTTTTTAAAAAATAATTTCCCTTTGGAATGATGTTCTAATAATTATCTTTAACAAAGAAATTCTAACCATTGTGTTATCAATTAGAAATTAAGTCACTAAAATGTGTGATGCTCGGTTTAACAAAAAAAATTAAGTTACAAATGTCATATAAAAAGTGTTTGTATTTACTCAGGTGTAGTGTATATAGCACTGTATACGTGAACAGATATATGAAACGAAACACTAAACCATATCCGACCATACTATACGATATTGAAACATATATACAGTTTACACTTAAAATTGTAACATAATTGAAACCACCACTTACATGTTTGTTGATATTCAGTTGCAAAGCTTTGTTAACTTCAAGGTAACTTCATGGATAACTTTAGGATTGAAACTGCGAAAATACTACGACAAACTTCCAACTTTGACCACTTAATTATTAGTTGTTTGTTGGAAGTTTTCCCGAGTGCACCGAAAAGAGCATTCGGAGCGCACCGATTTCAATTGGTGCGATCGATCCAATAAATCCATCAAGCAGTAGTGCACATATGCTGTATGCTTCCACAGGTGGTGGTGGTGGGATGAGAACTGTGTGACTGTTTTATGAAACACGACGGGAGATTTGCGACGAAATGGAACAGTCCATCCGAACACTTGTCACAAATGAAGGGGTGTTTCTAACAAGTTCTAGGAAACTTTTTATGTAGCCACAAAAATTGGATCGCCACCAGTAGCCAACATATGTATGTACCTTTCTTGAGTTGAAATGGTTTATCAGTGGGTGGTGTAAACTTTGTCCTGAACACGTATCAAGGTCATGTCAGCCGTTATAAAATAGTAAATATAAATAATGACAGTATTTCTAGTCATTACATTTGTTGGAAAATGTAAAAATGCCATAAACTAAATTATAATAATACATGACTATTTTTGTAACGCTGAATTCAAAGTCATAGTTATATGCAGATTACACAGCATTTTTTTGGCGAAAGTTTTCAGAAAGTTATGGCATTTTTCAAGTTTTCCAGGAATTTTTAATTGAGTCGTTAAATACATGTTATTGAAAATTGACTCATGAAATTAATGCACTACAGCTTAACAACAAAATGATTGTTTTGAAAGTCAGTAATATAATAACACAGTTTCATATTTTGGCATTGAACTCTATAGAAGTGATAGAAGTAGGTCTACTTGATGTAATTAATTCCACTGAAGTTTCAATATTGAGTATGGATTCTGTGAAAAGTTACAGGCATGTTAAATTAATTGAAGTAATAAGTGCCGAGGTTGGTTCAATTGGCACTTGACAACTTGAGTATATTAACCCATCAAAAATGACAAAGATATGAGTACTGATATGTTCTGATAAAATCAACCATACTTACAGTACACATTGGATTAAAAATTCTACTATACAAAATAATACAAATTAGATTTTTCCCCTTATTTCATGTGATATTTTTTTTTATTTATGTGAACATTTACTTCCATTGATTCCATTGTCATTTTAATTACAATTTCTTTGTTGTTATTATTGCGTTGTATCAAAGCAGAGATTATCATGTGATTATATAAACATGTACAGTAGCCACAAAAAAGTAGATGCATTCAATTCAGAGCTCAAATATATCCAGGATAGAGTAATTTAGTATGTTGTAACAATACTTTGGTTTGACTTATGGCCTAAACCCTTGCCTAAACCATATCATTGGATCATAAAAAGTTTACAAGAATTTAGGACGCTATTTAAAACAAAAAATATTCGCACAATGCTTTTATATTTTGTAACAGTGCATAAAAACTTGAGTAAACCTATAATTTGTGACGTTTTATTATGGTTCTGTATACAGTATGCCATTAAGAAAATAAACTCCACATTTTTTAAAACGCAACATGCACTTTATATTTTGCAGCCTATTCAGAAATGTGGGCCAAAACTTTACCCCACCCACAATTATGTACCATGATACTTAAGAGACCAATGTTTGGAGGGGGCATGCGGCACACACAAATAGGCCTATAGTGAACATTATTTCTGCCATGTATAGCTACTGCATAATTATATATAATAGAAATGTTTTGGAAATGCAAATCAAAACAGTTGTGAATGAAGTGGAAACTTTCAAATGTAATAAATTGTTTTATAAATGTGCAGCAGCACAACTTATAAATTTATATTAATATATATAGCGGTAAACATGATTGATAAATGCTGCGTAACGACTGGCAGCCATTTTGTTTCAATACTACGATATTTCTCAATTTGTTTTGAGTCGATATATGGTCTTGGCCAGGGATGTTGAAATTTGGGAAAGTGTTTGTGTTTGACATTCATTGTATATGTGTGCAAAAAATGATGTCATGGTTTTGGTTGGCATTGATTTTCGTGCTTCTTTTGCACTTTCTATGCTTTTTCATGTATAAATGTATAAAAATACAGCATGATAGGCCTTGGATTTGTCATTCTTTTCGCTGTTTTATTAAGCAATATTTTCTTGCAATTGTTTTGAAAATGGAATATCATTTATATTCCTGAGCACGGCTGCAAATTTTTGTTGGCACACTTGTGAACCAACCCACAAGATCACTTCATGCAAAAAAAGAAGTTCAGTAACCGGATAATTGGTATTTTTCATGTTGTCAAACCACTAAAAAATATTCTAGCAGGAAACCTTGGATAATGTTTCCAATATATACTGTCTACATTTCCAATATGAGCTCAGTTGACCTTGAACATAATTAAAAACCGCCATTTTATCCTTCATAGCATATCCGGAAAGGTATTAACTGGAATTAATAAGATTAAAATCGGCGTTATACTCGGGGTTATTTCAATTTAGAAACTTTTACATACTATCTTATGTAAGTATATTCTTATGTACATATAAGTCTTAATTTAATCTGTTTATTTTCCCCCAAGAAATGAACAGCTTTCAAAACGTTATTTTCATACGGATTATAAATTAATGCAAAGTAATTGAAACCAGACTGTCAATGTGTATACTCCCTGTGTGTAATTTATTGTGCAAATGCTACCCATATATGTTTGGTGACAATAACATTTGCCATGTACATACATGATTAGTCATCGTGTGGGGTAAGTAGGGTAAGTAAATGTTAAGGATAAAATGCATTGCAGTTAAAAACCTCGATCAATTAGGGCTTATGTATTTGGTTTTTAATATGATTTTTGATTGATAAACTAAATGTATCCTTAGTTTTTTTACTGGTCAACTAAATTCAATATAATTAATAATAACTCTTGATAATAATAAGAAATAATAATAATAATAAATAATAAAAAAGAATGGGCATTTTGACACTGTTGCAATTTCAACTGTCACTATGAGTTTTTTCATGTCAAATAAATTTAAAAAATACATATGTATTTTTTAATTTTGCAAAGTAATTTAGTATAGTGATGATAGGAATATCTCACGTCAGAATATATATACTCAATCAAAGTAATTTGTTTAATTGGCTTTTTGTCTGTACATTTAATTAAATAAATCGATTAACAGGCAATGAATTGCAGGAAAGTCAAATTAATTATGTAAATGAAAGTAATGTAGATAGTATTCCTAGGTGGCGCTGTTACCATTACTGCATTACTGCATATACTGCGGCGCGCGTAGCAGCAAACGAGCGTGTCCACGAGATGGCGCCACTTTCGCAGAAAACTAAATCCAATATGGCGGCGCACAGCGTGCTCGCAATTTTTCAGATAATCCTTTTCAATCTGAATCTGTCCTCCCTCGCATATTATTTGCAGCTGTGCAGCTGTCACCATGTAATGACGTTGTGATTTGAAAAGTTATGTCTGAACAGCAACAACAGTAGTAGGATCGATAAAAGAACCTTGATACAACCAAGATACAACCTTGGATACAACCCAAGATACAACCTTGGACTAATACAACCATGGCAGCCGTTTTAAAGAAAAGGGCATTAGCCGAATATAGTCAGGTAACAATGGTGACTTATAAATCGATCTTTCCAAGAAGCAACATCATATACAATTAATATTTTCATAATTGTGACAATACAGGAAGAACAGGTGAAGTTGGCCAAGAAGTTACGTTTGGTGAAGAAACTGAAAGTTGCTGCCCAAGAAGTTGATTTGTCACTCATCTCAAAAGCCAACAGCAGTTACGATGTCATGCAGTTGCTGCTTCAACTTTCTGAAGCTCTTCCTTCAAATGTAATAATTAATATTAATTAAAATTAACCATATTTTGCCCTGTACGTGGTATGACAATTTCCTGGGTGAGTTTTTTAAATGACGATTGAATTTGTTTGTTTTTTCTTGCAGGCAGAAGATGCATTAAATGCAATCCGAATCCTTCTCGAACATTTACACAAGGAAAAAGAAGCAGCTGTGAGAGTGAAAGCCATACGCGTAATTGGGGATTTGTCATCCCGCATCGAACAGGATCTCTTTTTTGCTGTCGAAGATCTCATTCTGATGCTGAAATCTGAAAAATCCCACAAAGTGATTGTGCAGATTTTAGAAACGCTTCACGTCTTTTCCAAGGTTCTCAATGACAACAAATTCACGAACCGGCTAATAGCCCTTTCAAAACAGGTGTTATTAATTGAAAAATTCCTGTGCAATATTATTGCATATATTCTAGCTGCTAGTATTTTATTTTGTGGCTATTAATTTGTAGTATCTGAGCGACTCAAATCATCTGGTGATGTGCAAGTGTCTCGAGATATTGAAACAAGAAATTCCGGTAGATGTTCAATCGGATGCGAATACGACAACGCTCAAACTTATGGCTGATTACTGTCACAGTCACGATCCTCGTGTCAGGACTGCTGCATTGCAAGCTGTGGTATGATATCATGCGAGTTTTATGTTTGCAATTAAACTGTGTAATTTGGGTATTTGATTTGATTAGGTTAAACTTCATGAACGCGGTCTTAAAGCAGACATGTCTATTTACGGTGAAGCGTGCGAAGCGTTGAGTGATGATTACGAAGGTGTTCGAATTGCTGCACTGCAACTTCTATGGGTAGTTGGGCAAACCTATGCTGAAAAGCAAGTCCATAAGCTTGATTTTATTTCAATACGTAATGCAATTCATACTTTATTCTGGACCTGTCAATTAGAATACCTTTTTTTTGGGAGTTTCCCCGTTTGAAAGTACATATAAAAGTAAAACAAATTGGTCTTGGATAAATAGTGTGATTCATTGCAATAAAAAGTAAATAACAGTATAAAAATATCACATCAATTTTATGCAGTATGGTTCCAGTACCGGATTCCCAAGAACAAATCCGGCTAATCGATGATGCATTTGCGCATGTTTGCAACATGATCAATGATATATCGATGAAAGTTCGTGTTCAGGCTGCACTTTTACTGGTAAATAATGTATTATTGGCAAACTTGTGTATTCTCATATTCTATAATTTACAATTTTTACACTATTATTTTAAGGGATCTATGACATCTGTGAGTTCCAAATTTTTAGAACAAACGTTGGACAAAAAGCTTATGTCAAATATGAGGGTAAGGCTTCGATAAAGTGTGTTTATTAAATATCAACTAATAATACATATTTGTGCCTTAATTAATGTATTTATTTCAGAGGAAAAAGTCTGCTCACGAACGACAAAAGGAGAATTACGAATGTGGCGAATGGGCCACCGGACAAAAATGGGCCGATGATGCGCCACGTGAAGCTGTTGATGCCGAATCGGTTAGCCTGATTAACACAGGAGCCTGTGGTGCTTTTGTGCATGGCTTGGAAGATGAATATTTAGGTTTGTAGTGTGATAATGTTACCTGATGTGAAGAAGTATTCATGAAATGGCAGTGTTATTTTGAAAATTACAGTCCTTTTGTGACATTGTTTCTTTAATACCGTATAATAATGTTACATTACAACTGCTGCAATTTTTAAATGTTAAGACTGCATAATGATTTACATTACATTCTTAAAAAACATATTCTTTAGAGGTACGCAACGCAGCGCTGGATTCACTTAGCCAATTGGCTTCTCATTCACCAACTTTTGCAAACGTCAGCATCGATTTCTTAGTTGACATGTTCAATGATGAAATAGAAGATGTACGTCTAAGAGCAATTCACTGTCTGACTAAAATAAGCCACCTTATTGTACTACGTGAAGATCAGTTGGACACTATACTTGCTGTTTTGGAGGTGTGGAATTCACAAATTTTATATCGTGCTGTAATAAGATTTCATGCAAATGTTGAACATTGACATTTAGGATTTTTCAATTGAAATGCGAGAAGCACTTCATGGCATGCTTTCTTGCTGTCATTTATCAACAAAAGTATGTTTGAAGATGTGTGTTGATGGACTTTTGGAAAATTTGAAGCGTTACCCTCAAGATAAGCGGTCGATATGGAAGTAAGTATATGTTTTTAATATTGATGTAAATGATGACATTACTTTGCAAACTTTTATCTAACCCATTAGGTGCCTTCAAAAATTGGGCGCAAGACACCCTGAATTAACTCTTCCACTCGTACCAGAGTTACTCGGTTCCCATCCGTATTTCGACACTCCCGAGCCTGATATGGATGACCCTGCATGTATCCTTAAACAAAATTATTCACAGTTTTCATTCTAATAGTTACCTTAATTATACACTACAGATATCAGTTTGCTTATTTTAGTCTTTAATGCATGTTGTCCAACAATGATACCTTTGCTGGAACATCACACAATCCGCCATTACTCCTACCTGCGAGATAGTTTCCCTCATTTAGTTCCCAACATTAATGTGAGTTTCTAAGTATATATGCAATGTGACAATGCAGTCTTACGCAGACCAGTTTAAGTAATTATTTTCGAATTATAAGTTCTCCAATAAATGTGCATCACCATCACCGGCAGAAACTGCAGGTGCAAATGCGGAGTTGTTTCTACAAGAAATTCTAGAGAGAGTTATATCTGCTGAGCATGCGAGTCCAAGTATGAAAAGACGTCTTAAAGAAACTGCTATTACGTGAGTTTGGTCAAATGTCAGTATGATTGGAAAGCAATTTATAAAAAGTACATGTGTTTGTTTTTCAGGGATCTTCAAAAACTTGCGGAAATCGAACCGAATTTGTCTGCCGCAGCACAGTTTGCATCAATGTATATACAGTGTCAGCTTCTTTTCTCTCAGGTTTTGCCTTTAACGTGATCCATATAAACAGGTAAAACTTCGATATGGTGGTTCTAAAATTTGTTTTCAATTTGTAGGTGCTTTCAAATAAAAATTGGTGTAATCCATCTTTACTTGTCCTGCAACAAGGCAATGCTGTGAAAAATGCAGTGGAACAGGTATGTATTATACTCCCCCTTATGTGTGCACACTAAATGTAGACTAAAATAAAAATTTGTTCAATTTAATGGTGGATTTCTGCAGCGTTTTCCCCAACCACCCCAACAAACAATCATTTAATTGATTTCTGTTTTCCATAGATTTTGCAGTTAAGCTTCAGACTTAGCCACATGTTTATTGGGTTAACTCCGGCTGAATTAGTTGCAGTCAAACAGATGAGATTGAAAGCATTTGCCCTGCAATTGGTGTACATAGTTCGCGGTAGCAATTCTTCAGCGCTGGCACTATGCGAACATCTTTTGGACCAAGTGGAAAGTTTGCAAAAGTACAATAAGCTATGAAACATTGTAGTAGGATGCCAAAGTTGAGGTGTTTGATCTAACTGGAAAAATCTTATTTTACGCTAGATATCTTACAGAAAAAAACCTGCAGGCCGATCCATTCACAGATGCACTCTTCCGTGACATGGATCAACTGGATGATCCCAAACCAGGCACTGTAGCGAGGATATTACAGGTAAATAAAATATGCTAATTATTGTGTTAAACTGATTAATTGATATTCATAGAAGTAATAAATATGTAATTACCAATTATCTAGCCACGATTGCAAGGATACCAATCGATGCCATTGCATTTGGCCAGCTATGTGTGTCAAGCAAAGGCAACAATTTATGATCCAACTGGTGAATCGGATAATCCGATAAAATTCACAGCTGGACTTATACTGGGTGTCAACTTAGATGCAGAGATTGAAAACGTGGAAGATGTCAGAACCATACGAGTAAAGGTACCATTTCGGGAATTACAATGTAGGGATAGTGATGCTTGATAGTAATAAAAATGTATTAATTTAGGTGAAATATCCAGATAAACAGACGCAACTGATTTTACCGCGTGCCGCAGACTTCAAAGTAATTTCTTACGCCAAATACCGTCTGCTGACAACCGTTTTACTTTCGCATAGTGTTTGGTCAGGTAGGTAACTATGCAACATAGAATTAACGACATTACATTATTATAATAATGATAATTATTTCAGAGGCATGTCACGTCGAAGTCGGACTGAGTTTGGATTTTACAGACATGGAATGGGGAAATATAAAAGGATATCAGAAAATGCCAAAGATGGAAGAAAACACAATAGATCTTTGCAAACCCGCAACAGTCTTCATCTCTCCAAAACCAACCAAGAAAGGCATATGAGAGTTAAGTTTAAATTTTTCACAAATTCAAGGAAATGTTCATACTTGTTTCAAAATACAATCTTATTAACAATGTCTATTTTTATTCGTTCTGTGTACATTACTATTTTTACATATTTAAACCCTAGGGTTAAACCGGCGACTTTACAAGGTCACATTCAAATTGTTCCCCAAATGCCCACAGGAAATGAGGAATTGTTTCTTGTACTGTTACAGTCCTCTGCAGAATTTCTGACAAAGATGTCACTCCTTTATCTGGAATCCCACATGGTACAATGTGGGAAAACCATCGCAAGTCTGTGTTACAGTTGATAGCCAGACCATGTGTGGTCACAAAACTGCAGCCATGAAGCCCTGTAAAGGACCAAATTGAGAAATTCAAAATTTGAAAAAAATTGTTAATACGTACGTAATTGTATATGTAGTTAATTGGCATATAACATACCGATGGCAGCCAATTTATTGTCGTTCACCCAAACCCCAGTGTGAGGTGAAGTTTCAGCAGAAATGTTAAACTTTTCACACATCTTTATGATGGTGCTCTCCAGCTGATCGACATACCACTTGATGCTCTTTTTAAAGTGGCCTAGATTTAATACTGGGTAGACTACAAGTTGACCAGGACCGTGAAATGTTACAAGACCACCACGGTTTGTTCGGATGAAATCAGCACCTAATTTTTTTAAGCGGATTTCTTCATCTGAATTGTACTCTTGATGGCGGATGCCAGTGGTGTACACCGGATGATGCTCCAATAAAAGCAGAGTGTCTACTCCGTTTTCTTTGCCATCTCTCCTCTCATCCAGATGCATGCTTGCCAGTGCGCTCTGAATCTTGTAGGCATCTTCAAATTTAATCAGTCCAATGTTTTTCACAAGAACAGATCTCCGCAAATTCGAAATAGCATTTTTCATGATAGAAATATTGAAGCCCTGTTCGAATGCAGTGAGGCTCCGTCTCATTGTGTGTTAATCAAGACCACGCCCAGCATTCAAATCATGGCTGTGTAATGTACGAGGAGGTGGAGCTTCGCTGCACTCCTTCGCTTTCTGTACGCTTTACTACGGGGACAACAGCGCCACCTAACGGGTACCCTGTTTCATTTTGAATTTTTCCCTCGTGCTCATTGGTGCACCTTTGAGAAACGTCGTCGGTGGTTGGGTGGGGCTTTGTTGACGATGCTGCGATTGACCAATGGCAGAAGGGCTTGCGCGATTAGATGCGCAGTGCTCTGATTTTAAATATGCAACCGATGCAACCGCCTTCTTTGAATTCTCGAATTTAGAACAACTCGTTCGGCGTGATAGGCCTGATAATTTCGTAGTTTCCGGCTGGTTTAGGTCTGTCGGACGAATCACGACTGCATAAAAGATGTCTGATGCGACGCCGTTTGAGTCTACGATGGAAGATGGTACGAAATCGTCGTTATTTTAGCATTGTTTTAACGCCTCCGTAAAATTTTGCCCGTGTTGATTTTGTTTTTAGACGGGAAACGGACAGGACAAAATCGACTTTGTGTTATTGGAGACGTTCTACGTGTGAACAATGATTTACTCGAAGCTATAAAGGTAAGAGTTTTCCTGTATACTATTATAAATCACTATCGTATTTTCTGCATACGGTACGTCCTGATATATTTGAATTTGAAGGGGTTAGATGTTCCTGTGGTGTTCTCTGAAGATGGCCACGAATTCTTCGAAAGCACAGAATACAATACAGCTTTTGTTGTTGAACATTTTGACAGCGAAAAATTTGACACACTTAACAAGTCAGGACATATTATTTTCGGTTACATTGCCATCCAGCAATATTTTCTTCAAAAGCAGGTTTTTGCACATGTGAAATTGCATGTCAGATTCCTTTATATATGTCCTCACATTCAATTTATTGCATGTTACATTTTCAGAATTTGTCTAGAATTCCCAGGCCACTGTACTGCACTGCTATGCGAAATGTCACAGTCTGTTTCACAGGGTTTCGCCAGTTGGATGAATTGGTAAATATACTAATTACATGGAAAGTAACTTGTACACTGTACATACATTTTCAAAAATTCAAAAAGTTTATAAAAATTAAAAGTTTTTCAAAAGTCAAACCAACAAATTCGAAAATTGTTCAGAAATGTGCCAAAAAAGGAATGTGAATTTTCCTTGAATCAATTGAGTTTCTTGTATTTAAAGTAAGGTAGCTTGTAAATATTATCATTTTTATTAAATTACTGTATGAAATATTTGTAGTTTAATGCCAAGGAAATAAGCAATAATTTATGCAATTATCCAGCAAGTCCGTGGTACAACCTTGAATTCTTCACTCATGGCTGCAAACTGTTAATTAAATCATAACTTTAATTAATTGACATTGAGTATGTGTTGTGCTATGTGCAATTTTACTTATTTATTTATACCTTATATAGTAAATGTGGGATTTTAAGTTGTGAAAGGACAAAATGGAAATGTCCATGACGTAATGTTTATGAGAGAAGTGCATTCGATGATCTTGATTATACTGTATTTTGTTTGTATACGTAATATGGCTAATGGGAATATTTGGCAGTGACATGAATGCAGCTGTGCCTCAAATTTTTATCTTAGGAATAGTGTGGATAATTTGATACTTTAATGGCTAGGAAAGTGAGTATTGCAATTATCAGTGTTTGTATAGTGAACATTTGTGTGAGCACATTTGTAGAAGAGTGACATGTGAAATAGCCGTATACGGTGCATGGGTTTTTTGGTATGTATAATTATTTACTTGATAATTATTACATATTGTTGTTTTATTATAACAGAAATCACATGCACTTCACAATCACATGCTAGTTAAACCCGTTACCACCTGTGGATGACATATATGATGCATTTTAACCTGAATGTCAATCATTAAACATTATTGCTAGTTTTGTCCGTGAGAAGAAATTGTTAAACCAGGTCACACTGACAAGTGATACAAATTTAAAGTGTACCTATGCTTATTTTTCCTGTTTTCATTTATACTGAGATGAAATGAATAACATTAATTGTTGCACTATAAGAATTTTCCATTTATTATCCTGATGATAAATAGATGTGTGCTGTGTTTGTAAACACTTCAGTGCAAATTTATAAATACTCCAATTTCTTATTTGCAAATTCAGACTGCATTTCAAGTGGTGGTCATGGAAGGGTCCTCGGTATATTTGCAAATGCAAATCAAAATATAATTTGTTAAGTGGTTTGTATTGCAGGAAAGTTTGCATGGTGCAGACTATAAACAAAAGTATATTTTCTTCTGGCCTTACCCAATGCGCGTACAAATTTCATTAAAATTCTGACCCATTTTTGCGCAAGAGTGTGAGTGGGTGGTCCTTATTGGTAGTCAATTTAGGGTCGCATAAAATGGATTGGGGACGAAGTGTAGCTGTTAGTTGATGTACGAAGGTTGAAAACACTTGGCAACAAATCTGCAGCTTCATTTGACTGCCAAGATATGTGGAATAGTCTATACACCTTTGTTTCTGACTTTTCTCAAAATGTTACCTAGTATTTTGTACTGATCGTTAGTTTGTTGCTTATTTTCTAAAATTATTTAACAGTTTGCCATAATGTAAACTACTACTTTGTTAGATTGTAGGCAATAATGTTGGGGAAAGCAAGCAGAAAACTTGGCATTCAGAATGCTGTCAAGGTCATTTTGTGCAAAATGGCTGCTGTGATGTTGCATATGTTCCAGCTGCTTTAATAAGATGCTAGTTGGTGCAATTTCATCACTTATGGTAATGTGTAATTAGAAATCAAATGCATAGATTTGCGCATTTGAATTTTTGCTTTGCTATGCGTAGTTGAAATTACAATGGAATTTGATAAGCTTTTGGAATATTTTTTTAGATAAGAGTATCATAGTGAATATTTGTGTGATTGCAGACTGAAATGATCAATCTTGTTCATCATATGGGTGGCAAGGTGAAAAAAGACTTCAAAAAACCGTCTGCGATAACACACTTGGTAGCCAACAGCACGAGTGGAGATAAATACCGGGTATGTAGATTGTTATGCAATACAAATATGTAGCTGTCATTATATTGAAGTTTGTTCTTTTAGTATGCTGCAAACTTGGGAAAGCCAGTAATGAGCAGTCAATGGGTTTACAAATGTTGGGAAAATAGAAATGATCTGAATTGTTCCGCATTAGATCCAGAACTAGTATGTCAATTGAATTCAACATGTGCTATAATAGATTTTGTTTACTGAGTATAATGTATGCTTGCAGATGGAATATAAAGTCCAACCTTTGTTCTCATGCTGCCTAAGTTTCTGTGGTTTCACTGAAGATGAGAAGCAACACATGGAAGAGGTGACAATAAAAAATGGTGAGGACATGTATAATAAAGATATTTGTTGCAATATTCTATGAATGTTGTAATTATGTTTCAACTGTACAGTTGCATGTAAAATTTGCATATGTGGGATTTAACGGATGAAATATCTGTTGCAAATTAATCAGGTGGAAAAGTATGCTGTGTCGAGGATTCATTGTGCACACATTGTGTGGTGGATGAACAAAAAGAACCAACATTTTCAATTGATCTTCCCAAAGTTGACTTTGTCAAAGCAGAAGTAATATATAGAAAAATCTTAATGATTTTGAAGTTTGTGTATTGCAATAATTTTTGATTCAATTATAGTGGTTTTGGGCCAGCATTCAAATGGATGCTCGCGCTGATGAACATCTGTATCGGTTGAAACAAGTACGTATATTGAATACGGCCATGTGCATGCGATATATTTAAACAATGTATCTTCATCAGTTTACAAGTGGGGACCAATCTGCAAAGAACACACCAACAATTGTATACACACCTGAGAGTAAAGGTGCAAAGAGGAGGAAATTGAAAGAGACTCTAGGTCAACTTGCGAGCTACACGGACGTGAGCAGGAAGTCTTCGGATCTCGCGGCACTTTCCATCAGCGGATCACTTTTGGATACGACGTCTTCACCGGATCCAATTGATAAAACAGGATGCAAGTTCTCTAAATTAACACGACACTAATTTATATGGCATTTAAGATGGTTGAAATACTTATGTTATTTGCATTGCGTCAGACATTTCAATTGAGAACCAAAATGCTCAGACAACTTCCAATGAATTGGACATACGTAACATGACAGACAGACAAAAAGTGTGCATGGAATTGTTGCAGACAGAAAGCAATTACGTCACTATCATGCACACAATCATAAATGTAAGAATAGATCGTATTTGTATAAAGTGTGAGTTTGTCCCGAGTGAAAGACGCAGTTTCCCATTCTAACTCTGTAACTGAAGAACTTGGTGGATATGTGTGATATATTGTTTGAACAGGAAAAAATCTATTAACTCTAAAGTGAAAAGTTCCAGTTATGTACAGTTTTTTAAGAGAAAATAAAGATTACAGTTAAGCTTATTAGCTATGTGAGACTATTATCCTCACTTTTGATAAATAATCTGGAGGAAATTTTCCTGTTTAATTGAACTAAAAAGTACAAATACCTGCTAGAATAAATAGGATTTGGTAGTAATAGGAAATAAAACGATGAACCAAAAATATATTTTATATTGTGCACATATCCCAGTAGTGGGTATTTATTATTGTCACTGGAACATTTTTGCAAAATCTTTTACAATTATTTTGTCGTAACAGTTGAGTTTGAGAAATGCGGCTTTCATTCTATTCATCCATGCACGGTGCTTTGTTGCAAACCTTTTCTTTTTACCCCTTGTAATGCAGGTGATAAAGGAGCCAATCGAAAATGTGAAGCAGGTTGGAGGACCGTTGTTGGACCCAACCGAAGTGAAAATAATCTTTGGCAACCTCATTCCGATCTATGAAGTGCATTGCCGGGTAAAGGAAAATCTTTTGCAGTTGGCAAACTGTTGGAGAGATGACTGTAGTATTGGAGAAGTTATTCTGAAACATGTTAGTTTTCATATCATTATATCTTTATCACTGCGTAGACATTTTTTAACTCAATGTGTCAAATTTCTTAGTCTCAAGATTTACTGAAGGCATACCCGCCATTTGTAAATTTTTTTGAAAAAACCAAAGAAATGCTGGTAACATGTGACGTGGCGAAACCGAGATTCCACGCATTTTTAAAAGTAAATAACATTTAATTGATATTATTTTATACGTAATTGGTAGTTTACTTATAAAGTTTTTTCTATATACTAAACTAGATCTGCCAGAGTAAACCTGAATGTGGAAGACAAAGTTTAATGGAGCTGTTAATTCGGCCTGTGCAGCGTCTTCCAAGTGTCATGTTGCTTTTAAGTGGTAAGTTACACCTGCAAGCTATTCGAATAAGTTCAGCAGTTAAATTGTTATGTTTTTAGATCTGTTGAAACATACCCAGAGAAGCAACCCTGACTTTGATGCATTAGAGAAAGCGATAACTTCGTTGAAGGAAGTTATGACGTAAGTTGAGTTTATTATTTTCAATTGAATACAGGAACTACCCTTTTTATATCAAAATGTCAACAAATACCGACCAAAATAGTTGGATTTGGCTGTAGTATAAATTTAAATCTAACGGCAAAATAACCACGTGCAGATTGCTGGAAAATGCATTAAAAGATTTATCTGGAAGTACTTTGAAATTCAGTGAATAAGATGCATATTTTCTTAACGTTGCAGTGTAGTTATTAACTGCAGGATTTTCTTTGATATTATCCTTTTCGCAGGCATATAAATGAAGACAAAAGAAGAACCGAAGGTCAAGTGGCAATGTTTGATATTTTGAATGATATTGAAAATTGTCCGGTAAGATATGAATATAAGTTTTTGATGCTGATTATTATGAATGATGTCGCTTTGCATGTCCAATAATAATCATTGTCATTTAGCCTTATTTGTTGTCCTCGCATCGAGCTTTTGTCGCAAAAGCAGATTTAATAGAATTAAGTGATGGAATCAGTGGAAAAGGTGATTTGTTGACAATGTTTCTGTTCACCGATGTTGTTGAGGTGTGTTATTATAGAGATCTTTCTTTGTAAGTAAATATGAATGAAGAAATTAATATGTAGCTTCATTTTAGATATGTAAAAAAAGGAAAGCGGGTGGAGTTGGTTCGTTGCGTAGTCCAAGTCTTGTAAATTTGCAAGGAGTCAGGAATCCTCATAAATGCTACAAACACCTCATGATTGTACCTCTGTCCCATCTCAAAAGAGTTGTAGATATCAAAGAAACCGAAGGTCGAATAATATGAGTTAATTTTTAATTGTTAACTGTATTATTTGACTACAAGTGTTCTGTATTTTTCTGTGCAGATTGCAAAAATGTATTCGCCTTTGTGTGCCGGTCTAATTACGAACTGAAAGAACGACTGTACATATTCTCACTGATTGGTGTCGAAAATAAATTCAACTTCTTGAGAACCATCTGTCGCAACATTGCAAATACCGTCTGCAAGGCAGACGCTGTAAGTATTTTACGATTGATAACACATTTAGTGGTGAAATAAGTCACTTAGTTTTTTACTCTTTCAGGATGCATTTATGACTAGCGTTGAGCCCAAACAGCTGGACATAGCATCAAGCGATGTTGCTATAAGTACATTAGCGAAAGCCATGAAGTACGTGTTCCTTTAATTTGCAAATATGTTTGAATTTGTCGGTTTGCTGTATTGTATTCCAAACTTGGATTTTGATAGGTTTGCAAGCAAAGCGACTAGGAAAGTTTCACGGGTATTTTCATTCTCGAAAACACCGCGTCTGCGCCGCGCCGTGTCCACCATGATGAGCCCTTTCGAGCGACACGCAACACCAACCAGCAACTTACTCGCTTTACAATTTCCCTCTGCCAGTACAACGGATCTTGTGGTGAAACAAGTTTATGTTATACAATATCATACTGGTATAGTAGTAAAAATAACCCTTTTCTTTCAGAATTTAGATAGAGCAACGCGTGTTGTTCCGCATACTCCCATGATTCCTCACAAAAGTCATACTGTTGGGCCTTCATCGAGCAGCCGAAATTGACCGTATAACATACGAGTGTCAAATATGCACAAATTAGAAGTGTCTGAAACATTGAGTGTATATTCTGAATGAGATATTTTCTTGAATTGGATAACTGCAGTAATGGCGTAAATGAAGCACGTGCAATTCAGAATGTCCACTCAACTTTTAGAACGCTCCAAAAACTATATATAGCGTTGTCGGCATCTTTTTGCCAGTTGCAGCAGTAGTTTTATTATGAACCCCCCGTGTACAGGCAGCTGAATAATTTACTTCGTTTGGTTCGTGTTTTTTTAATCCGTTGATGGTTGTTCATAAACATTTTTCTTCCTTATGGTTGCTTTCAGCGTTGTTATGTCTTGCATGAAGAGTTGCCTTTACAGAGGCTGAAAATAAAATGCTTCCAAGACATGTTTCGAGGAGAGGGAATGACGTGCGAACCGCAAATGGCGGCAAAAGTGTCGCGGCAGTTCGCAGAATACTCGAGCAAATTGTGTACAAATCGCATTCGGTACATCTCAGCGAGAGGGATGTAAAATGCAGTCGGGCGTTTAATCACGAGCCATTGAAGCGAATTATTAATTGGCCCAATGCGGAGAATTACTTTGGGCCCGCGCAAGCAACAATGATGGCAAATTTGGACTCGCCAAACCCTAGCCGTAATCAGCTTTACCCAAGAGGGTGAGAAAAATTGTACAAATTGCCATTTGGGGGAAGAGATGGACTGACAGTAATGGCTTTATTTATATGTAGTTGTAGCCTCGCCACTTGAAAACTTTTTACGGTGTTTGGGATTGAAGTGATCGATTTTCGCCGGCTTTTCTTTGGCATCCCCTGATATTCATATTCGGATAAAGGTATTCACAATTTTTCATCACAGATCGTAATTCAGGATGTACGAGATTATTTTAAAAAATCCGATAGTGAAAAAGTGGAAGAGATAAATAAAAATTGAAAAGGAGGATTTGGTAATTGTAAATTGTTATACGTGCATAATAGTTTTAACTAATTTTTACAGGATATAGGTAAAATCTTTGTTCAGAATTTTTATGAATGACACTTTTTAAATTGTTTTATGGTTTTAGAAATATATATTTTTTGAATGGAAGACATTAATCATGATAAGAATTTTTTTTAAAGAAGAAGAGAAAGATAACTCATCTTTCCAGGTTGTTTGGTATTCATTATTTTTCCTAATTTTCTGACAGTTTGTTTTGCTTTTGAATGTATTCAAATAATGAGTACTTTAGATTTTTTAACGTTACAGTATTTATACCAGCTATTTATTGTGTAGGCCTATTTGAACTCATTTTCTTCCCAGGTAGATTTTCAATTTCACGCATATTCAACCAATCGTCCTCAAATCTCCCCCTCAGGCCAATCGATTCTCCCTCAAACACGTAGCTGTGATTGGCGGCGGCGGCTTAGCGTGACGTCACGTAAGCCACGCCCTTTCCGTCAGATCTCGGCGGAGATCGCGGAGGATGGATGCTGGGTTAGCCGTTGGAATCGACTTCCATCCGACCGAGAAAAACGCCCTATGTGTCGTAGATGGCGAAATATCGTTTATCGGTCTAATTATAAGGAGGCAATTGTCTTACATCGATATGTACCTTACGGTACTCTTAGAATCGGCCAGGAGCCGCTTTACATCGTTAAAATCGGCGTAAAAATCCGTGTTCTTCGGCCGGTGGTTGTTGGGATTTTGCGTTTTTCACACGGATGAAGAAGCGCAGTGCTTGGCTTCATCTGCGGATGTTGGAAGCGAAAAAAGGTGAGAATAAAAAGACGATATAAATTGCAGCCCTAGTGCAATTACTGTGCCTGTCTTGGGAGAACTGGAAAGTGTCGTGAGATGTCTCGGAAAATCGTCCATTTGGCGCTTCCCCAAAGTGAGAATCGCAAAGCGAGACCGTTGCACTCTTTTGTAATGAAAAGGGGAAAAAAATGTCCCGATCATAGAGATTCGAAGCGGAAAGATTCGGTGTAATTAACGAGCAAACAGTTGGTGTTGATATGGTAGTTAATTTGCGGGGTTCCGATGAAAAATAAATAGCGCGAAAAATTATGTAAAAACGTTCAAAATGCGTTGCCGCCAATGAGCGGTAGCGGTTGCATTTACATTGGTTTAAATCCTCAACTACCATACGGAATTCTGTGTATTTTAGGAAATTGTCGCATGTCCAATGTTTGTGTTGGTAGAATGAATAGTTTTTTCTTCCAGTCGATATTTGAATTTCCCGTGTTTGTAGGTGCGGTGAATTCTAATTTGATCTTGGGGGAATAATGTAATTTTTTTTTTTAAAGCTGGGATTTTAAATCGATTTTGTTATATGTATATGCTAAAGTTGTCTGGAAACATTATGCTGGGATTTACTGTCTGTGCAATATATTATATAGCTTGGAGGAGAATTTATGTACTAAATTATACTGGTAATATTTGTAAATTTTATTGTATTATTTTTTTTGCTTTGGTTTTCCAAAGAATGAAAATGTATGACAGTTTATTATTACAGAAATGTGGAGTCTCAAAAATAATTGGTGAAGTAATGGGTATTTTATTTCGCAATTACTACAAGAAACAGTTTTTTGTTTACTGCTAATGAAGCTGTTTTACGTTGAAAAAAATGTATAACAATTTGTGTTATTTGCTTGGTTTTTATTGTACAAAATAAAGGTAATGGGGCATTTGCCAGGCAAGGAAGACGGTGGAGGCCATGGCACTGTATTCGGAAATGTGATGGATGTGTGATCATCGAGCAAGTAACTGTGACGTACAAGGGGTCATCATCATCAGAAGTGAGGCCATTATGCACTTGTATGTGTTGGAGAAGCGCCGGGGGCGCTTATACGCCCCATCATGAACAATCACCTCTGCAACTCGTTAATCACTATTAGGTAATGTATATGTATATTAAAATTTCCATTGCACCTTCATCATTTTGGTAGTAATATGTATTTATTAGCGCATAGCGTTCAATTGGCCAGTGCCAGATGGCCAGCGATTATGCGGTTTTCCATATCAGTGCTCCAGATTTTGCACAAATTGAAAATGTAGATTGTCACGTGGCAAATGACAACATAAACCCATTCTAAACATATGGCAGCCTTTGCCTTGCTACATGCTTGCTTCAAATGGGCTGCCGTATTAATGATGCTGTATCAAAGGAAGTCTAATGTGGAAATCTTCTAGGAATGTGTGGGAATATTAAAAATAGTTTTGTGTATTTTTATATGTGCTGAAATAGATTTTTCGTGGTACATTTTTATAATATAATGGGAAAATAGGGTTTGTTTGTTTTCTTTTTTGTATTCATTGCACTGAGTATTTATGGTTGGCAAAATTGAGTGGTAACTGTAATATAATGTATTTGTTATAAGGGTATTCACCTCAATGCCTTTTTCCACTAAGAAATATGGAGTTGAATTGGGGAAACGCCCACTTCTAACGTGTTAAACTGTGTTAAGTCACATAAGCTTATCACAATTTCAGGTGAATTAATTGTAATTTATTTTGTCATAGGCTGTGGGTATCATTTTTTTTTTATAAATACGTAGGTTTAGATGATGGATTATGATGATACATTGTGGGATTAAATGAAATCCAGTTGCAATTTGGTATTTTTTGCCTATTTGGTGCAAGGTAAATAGTTTTTTCTTAATGGATATAAATAGACATAGGTATCAACAATTGTTTCCATTGTTACTAAATAATGAAAAACCCAATTTGTGAAGAAATAACAGTTATTTTTGTTCACTTTTCTCTCCCGTGGCTTTTGAAATTAAGTCTAGTTCTCATTGATTAATTGAAAATAACTTTTTACCAATAGTGTTTTAACTGCATGAGCATTTAAAGTTTTATGCGTCATGTTACCATGGTTCCGTTTTTGCAAGTTGTTTGTGTTGTAGGTTTTCTTTTTCTTGTCATATTAACAACAGCCGTTGTGTGACACTTAAATCGTTTTTTCGGCGGTGCCACCCACATTTTCTTTGTTGACCACCCGAACATTTTAAATTTATAAAGATAGGTCTTTATTTTTGGGACAACGGATGTTAGGTGGTTCCTTGTTTCCTTGAAACACTGAAACTTGTTTAAAGAACAGGTTAAAACTGGATCATCCGCTCTCATTTTCCTCTTTCTTTTCCAATTGTCCCTCCCATCCAATGCCATGCATCGCAGAAATTTAACACAAGGAAGAAAATACTTTTTTTTTCTTGTTTCTATGTTAGGAGTGGTCTTCAGAGGACTCTGCTGCCTTGTCCCTGGAAGTGGGTCCGGACGAAAAAGTGTTACGTAAGACCACGTCGAGTGGAGCAGGCACGAGAGTGGCACAATGATGAAGAAACTGGGTGAACTGGGTAACACCCTGAGCAGGAGGCCCTTTGCCGGTGGAGGTGATGCCGGTAAGATGGTCAAGTACACGGCATGTTCTCCCAACGACCTTCACAACGAAGAGGAACTGGAGGAAATCGCGGTGGTGTCCAACGCCGACCCGAACGCCGCGGTCAAATACGGCAGCGGACCGCTGACCGCCAACGGACCCCGGGTCGTTCCGGGCATCATGACCACTTGTAGTGACCGACAATCTGCAACCGTTGGCCACATACAAAGCCCGAGCGGTCAGATGTTGCTCCACCAGCAGCACGTGCACCATCAGAGACTGGTGAGCTCGAGCGGGACGCGGCTTCACGTGGCCGCGTCGGCTTCTCCGGTCTACCTGGGCAAGTCGGCGGAGACGGTTAAAGGGGGCAAGTCGGTGTCGAAACAGTCGTTGCTGGACATGATGTCCACCAGGTTGAACGTGGCAGGAAGGAAGAGGTTTTCCAGGGATTCGGTGGCGTACGTGAACCGCGCGCACGTTAGTTCCGAGTTGGACGTGAGCCGCAAGGGTAGGGAAGCCAGGAGGAGGGATATCAAGGGCAAGTTGGAAAGATGGGAGACGTCGACTGCAGGAAGTGAAAGGGTTGGATGTGCAAGGTGGACCTTCGTTTTCGACCCCTCCGGAAGACTTTGTTACTACTGGTCGATGGTGGTCAGTGTGGCTTTCCTGTACAACTTCTGGGTGCTGATCTACAGGTTTGCGTTCCAGGAGATCACCCCTTCTTCGATTCTGGCCTGGTTCTGCCTAGACTACCTGGCAGATCTACTCTACGTGCTGGACATTGTCTTCCATTTCAGGACAGGGTACCTGGAAGATGGTGTCCTGCAGACGGATTCGACAAAGTTGCACCAACATTACCTGAATTCAACGATGTTCTACATAGATTGTCTTTGTCTTTTGCCACTGGACTTCCTCTACCTGTCGATAGGTTTCAATTCGGGGCTTAGGAGCTTCAGGTTGGTGAAGATCTACAGGTTCTGGGCGTTCCTGGATAGGACCGAGAGGCACACGAATTACCCTAATGTGTTTAGGGCATGTTCCCTCATCCATTATCTGTTGGTGATCTTCCACTGGAACGCTTGTATGTGCC
Source organism: Glomeris hexasticha (assembly GCA_034695945.1). Classification (NCBI taxonomy): domain Eukaryota; kingdom Metazoa; phylum Arthropoda; class Diplopoda; order Glomerida; family Glomeridae; genus Glomeris; species Glomeris hexasticha. The sequence goes on from JAQIWR010000131.1 coordinate 22,276, forward strand.
ACCTAATATCTAAGAATGATGGATTCGGATCGCAGACTTGGGTGTATCCGGATGGTGGGACTCATGACGTCACCAGACAGTACCTGCATTCGTTCTACTGGAGCACTTTGACGTTGACGACCATCGGCGACCTTCCACGTCCCAGGACCAAAGGAGAGTACATATTTGTTATAGTGGAACTGGTCTTCGGATTGCTGCTCTTTGCGACGGTGTTGGGTCACGTGGCCAACATAGTGACCAACGTCAGTGCAGCCCGGAAAGAGTTTCAAGGTAGGTGATGAAATATCGTTTCTCTTTTTCTTGGATATAGTAGTGAAATGAGAAAAATGTTTGGTCAGTGATGTGGGCGTAGGGGGTGTGGTTACTTGAAAATAGAATTGACAAGTATTGAACAATTGTCAGAAGCATTCCTTCAGAGTGTACGTATGGGAATGCCAAGTTGTCTTTTGAAAATAAACAGGAAGAAACAATTTGCTGGGTGGTAATGGATTTTTTGTGGAAAAGAATTTCGCACAGGTGCGCATGCGCAGGTTTATAGGATGTCCGCCATTTTATTATCGTTATGTAATGCACTGACTGCTGTTGTTTAGTGGGTCAAGAAAAAAATACTTGTTAATAATTCCCATTTGGGACAAATAGTCACTGTTTTGCATTCATGAACGTAGTTTTCAATATTCAGAATGCATCACCCGGAAAATGGAAAATATGATTGACAGTGAATTGTCAGGATAAAGAAATATTATGCGGAAGTAAAAATAAAAAAATATTGAAAGGTATGTTATTTTGAAAATATGGAATTCAGTAAAAAATATGAAAGTTGCAATATTTTTAAGGTAGATAAAACTCAGAATTTGCGAATAACATTTCGTTACATTTTGAATTGTTGAGTAGATTGCACAATTTTTAAGTAACTGATCAATTAATTCCCTACATTTCCAGGCAACTGACAGAAATAAGTAACTTATTTCAGGGAGCGTTCACAAATTGCGTTATAAGCCCCTTAAAAAGTACATTTATTTTCACAAAAAATTATTTAAAGTCATAAAACTTTTTCGAATTCTATAATCACCGTTGTAATAGAATCACAGCAATATAAATTGCGTAATAACTTAATATTTTGTTTTTACATGGGAGAAGTTTATGAATATGTATATTATTTTCTGTTGAACATGATCTTTAAAATGATAAATGTAATGTTGAAATGCTGCTTGATGACGTAATTTATGGTTTGACTGGTTATGAACGTAGAAGCTGGGTTTTAACGAGTAAAATGTTTAGTATGCAACTTTAAACCAAGGCGTTTTTCTTGGTTGTATAATAGGACATTGTTTGAATGTCCTTTCAGATTTAGTGTGCCTATTCGGCACAGATAGTACTATTTTTTTTTCTTGCTTTAAATTTACTATGTTCTATCTATATGCGGCTTTTCCTTTATATAGATTGGGGGATATTCTGTGTTGTGTGCGGCACGGCTGTGCATCTTGCGCGGTTAAAATAAAACTTCCTCCTTCATATGTATAAATCCACACACATATATAGACATACAAAAAAAAGAGGAAGGAAAATTCAAATTTTGGCCTCGCTTATTGGAAAAGGTTGCAAATCAATTCCTGAGATTGCATTTTGGTTTGATGTAGTCTTGGGGTTGTGAGGGGATAAAATTGTTCCCAAGAGAGAATAAATGAAAACTCGAGAGAAATTTTGTATGCATCAGTGTTATATTAAAAAGTCGAAACTTGAAGAAAAGAAAATTTGCACCAATAGCAGTACATATATAGTACTTATTTTCTTTTACTGGTTCCATATTGCTTACATTTTTGGAAGAAAAATAGCGATAAGGGAGTTTCCGTGAATGCAATCAGAATGAATTTGTTGTTTAACGGTTTAACTGTATTCTGGAAAGCACATCTATCCCGATGACGTCACAAAGTTACAACTAAATAAAACATTAGTTGTAAAAAAAACGACAAAAAACAGTGAGATTAACATTGAACCATTTGAAATTTGAGTAACGGCAGTAATAATATTAAGTTAAAAATAGTTTATATACGTGAATTGATTAATTACTTAATTAATTAAATTGATTTTGGAAGTGTTTTTAAACGATAATGATGTATAAATGGGTCAAAATAAGCGATAGAATACATGGAATGAATGGGACAGATGGTGAAGTTGTACATGGTACTAGTTGAAGATAAGGTTTTTATCACCTAAGTAAGAGTATTGCAGAAATCTGGATTCTGTGCAATTTGTTCCATAGAGTAAGCAGGAGAACATTGCGTAGGATTAGATTGCGTGCAAGAAAGTTGCGCACGAGGGGAAGATAATTGGAAAAGCGGCGAAAAAAGGATAGTGAATTTATTTTGGGAGACATGGGAGAGTTTTTATCTGGGTTACGCATTGTTGGCGACAAATTGGACTTGAAAAATAAACTATTGCAAATTGGATATTTTTGCAACCAAAAATAAACCACTTTAATGCTTGAAATTAATGCTTGCGAGATTGGCCTGCGTTTTCTCCATGTATAAAATCGATAGTGGCAACAGTACCTTGCATGTCGTCTATGGGATAATTTATCAGATGGCAATAAAATGGTTTTATCGTCCTTCTGGGGCGAAGGCAGATTACTGCGATTGCCACGCAACATTGTCGCAATTTTAATCTGCATAAGGTGAACGCAAGAGAACGTTATACTAATTCGTGATTTTCATTCACTGTACAGGAAAACGACGCACATTTACATATGGTGCTGCTTTTGCAATTTGCAAAAATGGCCCAAACACTAATTTTAATGGTTAGTAAAATTGAAATGCACACAATCTTCGTCGTGCTAAAAATTATTGGGCCCCAAAATTACATTCTTTGCGTATTTCATCAGCGATTTTGCTTTTATAGGCAGATTTTATGCAAACCAAAATTAGAATGAGCCTTTACAACCACCAGGTGGCAGTATAGTGGAGATGAAAGGAAATAAATCCCAGGCAAGGAGAAAACAGTAAACAGTAAAGACATAATCTACATGAAAATGCCACTTAATTATGTAAGATTTTAATGATCGAAATGCTATATGCATGGATACCTGTAAAAAATTACATTTTCTTGTAAACGAAAATTTAAAAATTTTAAATGCGACACTTACAGTAGGATATTTTATTTTAAATAAGAAAACACAGTTACAGTATTTTAAAACCTTATCAAAGTTGTTTCATAGGATACGGAAAAGTGCAAATTAATTAAATAAAGTTTATTTATATTTTATAACGAATCAGTTTTTAATATACAGTCAAACTCGGTTATAACGTCATCTTTGGGACCACCGAATTTATGTCGTTATATCCAAGTTGACGTTATAACCGAGGGGTCAAATATTATGACAAAGAATAAAACACTAAATTTTCTCACTGAGAAAGGTGCAATCTTAGGCTTCCATTTACATTTTACAACAATTACATTAAACAATGGACAATTCCGTCATATTCATCTGTTTTAAATGGAAGCTGCCCAAAATCACAATTCTAGTTTGGATTTTAGTGACCATATGACGTCATTTCAATTGTTCATTTGGCGGATGGACTCATTTAGCAAGGTCAGAATCGTGGTTTTGCTCTCAAAATAGCCTGATTTTTGGATCTTTTCTATGAAAAAGTGACGTTATAAGCGAGTTTAGTATGTCGCTTTAAGCGAGGTAAAATAACACATGTCCTATGGTGAATCAAACGGGACTGCACGAAATATGACGCTATAGCCGAGTTGACGCTTTATCCGATGTCGTTATATCCGAGTTCGACTGTATAGGAATCTCTTCGAGTGTTCCCCTTTTATTTTAACTAAAACCCAAATTCCCCCGAGTGGTATGAACCCTGTAATTTTATCTGGAAGTAACTGGTTAATTTATCAATTGCATCACAAAGTCAAAATGCCATTGTTATCAGTGGAAAAGCTATATGAAATCTGCAATCACAACCTGTAATGTGCCTCACCCAATTGTCAAACAAGACATTAATAATTGCCACAAAGATAAATGCAACATTATGTATTATACCACTTAGGTACTCGATCCAACTCTGGACAGATTCGGAAGGCTCGGTGTCCTTAATGTGTTTGAGGGCTTCGTCCAGAAGTACGTCTCCCGTGGGTGCATCGTTCTTCAAGATGACTTTACGGCTTAAAAGACCTCTTCTTCTCATGCCGGCTTTTTCCAGGTCCACGCGGCCACGGAGCGCCAACTCTATCAGGATGCAACCTCTCAATCCGGAAGATATACAGTCATTCCAGAAAGATGTGTAACCCTGCAAGATAATTGTGAACAAACAGATGTAACTGTTAATTAATTACAACTTTACATTTACGCATGCGTAGTTTACACAATTTGACTATCGGATTCTAGAAATAAATCCGCTCATTTCCTTGATTTGAATCTATTGAGAACTTTAGCAACTGTTAATTCTGTCCCAAAAGTGTTGCCTTAATATTTTTAAACCAATTTGTACGGTGACACTCAACGGTTTCCGCTGTATTAACATAGATCTATTTTCCAAGGACAGAATGGTAAATGTAGATAAAGTTTCCAGGTAACTTGATTCATCATTATCAAACAGATAACAGAAACTAAAAAATGTAGTCCTGCAAGAGGATATGTTTAAAATTTGGTTGTCCTCAAAAATCACACATTGGCTGTCTGCGTTGAACTCATTGTCACCGCATCTGCGCAATACGTCAAAACACGTTTCAACATTATATTATTCTGTTTTGTGTGAACAGCTGATGTAGTGAAACCTGTAAAAAATGACCTGCATGACACAGTTTCATATTCATCCTCCTAAAGTAATTAGAAATAGAAACCAGGATTATATTTTTATACAGACACATTAGAAATTAATATCTATGAAATCACAATTTAAATGATAACTTGCTTTTCAGTAAAAGTTACTTCTTAATTTAGCTATCTATTGTTATTTATAAAATAATTACCAATATCGTCATTCATTTGTTAAGAGTTAATTCGCAGTATTCTTTATATGATCTCAACAAAATATTAACAAATTCTGTAATTTCACATTTCAATTGTTGCATTTTATAACATTTCAATTATGTTTATGACTAAATAAATTCAGTTCGGTTCGCTGTACTATTTACCTTATTTACCTTATCTAGATACAAATACAGTTATCGTTACCCTAAATATAAAATAGGATTAGGTAAGTATAATTTCAATCCATGTGCAGGAAGTCCAAGATACTTCACCTAAAAAATAAAATAAAAACAATTCGTGAAATGTCAGTTACATATTTATCAACAAATTTCATATTTCCTTCTGTTTAGACGATAACAAAGGCATATATAGTCAGCAAAATGGAGTTTTCGCTGATCTTGCACAACGAGCAGCACCTGTTATTAAACAAGTACACAAAAATATCCACGTATACAGGGAACAAGGGGGGAAAAAATGGGGATTGTAATAACCAGCTGATCGGTTAAAAATGGCAGATGGATTTAATAACAAAGAAAAACACCTCTCTATCTTTCAATCCAAGTAGGAGAACTTCCTCCATCAATGTTAGTCGGGTTTCTTTCGAATCTCCTTCCTCATCTTCATCGGCTCGCTTTTTCTCATCGACGCTCGATTCGTGGTTCGTGCCTTGAGCTCCGCCATCTTTGCTAAGCACATTCTTGCGTTGCACTAACCCTTCTGAACGCTGCATCCTTCCCGATCGCGATCTCTATACCGCTTGATATTCGCTAAAACACACTTAACTAGCTTCAAACTGCATTCACACGCAACGATTTTCACGAACGAACGACCGCCAACCACCGATCCACTCCACTTCACATTGCGATCCAATCCAATATGGCTGGCTTCGATTCGACGAAGCGACGTCACACGCGATGCAATTGTAGCACTTTCCAGCCGCCGCAAATAGCCGTAATAAAACTCGCTAACCGGCTAAGTCGATTAATCTCGTTTTCTATAAATTCGCCGGCTAAGCCGATACGAGATTAATCAAGGAGGTTGGAATATCGCCAAGATTAATGATATCGCCGAAAGCTACGTAACAATATACGAACATAAAAAAGACATTGAAAACGGGAAAAATGTGGGGTTGACATTTTCTGTATTAATCCACACACCTTTTAAAATGAATAAAATGTATGTTGTTCGCTACATCCCATTTTTACAGAAAAATCCCAAGGAAAAATAGAGGTTATGCATGAGGGTGGGTCTTAGTTTTGACGTCATGTCCTGGGCGGGATCAATTTGGACGTGTGACATCA
>JAQIWR010000132.1:0-28457 GCA_034695945.1 Glomeris hexasticha
TTGCTTTCTTCATGACTTTTCTGCAAGTAGTTAAAGTTTCAGGGTACCTTACGAAACCGTGTCAGTTCACCTTTAAAGCAACGTTAGGTGTTGACGCAACTCGATTGGCGCGGATGAAATAGAGGCACTACATAGTTTTGCACCTTTGTTATCACCATGGTCTGTGCATTTACATTACATTTGCATTCAAAACAATACTCGGACAAAGTAGATAAGTGTAAAAAATGTAAGAAACTGTGAATGTTCCCGTAACATTTGCAGAGGATTTACTGTACTAAGAAATACGTGCATGCTATACATAGGCTAGTGTAGATTAACATAGCTTTATGTGGCATTTTATTGGTCTAAGTTGATCTGGTATTATTATTATTTTCATCTTATGTGGTGATTGCCACTTGGGTTAGTATGCGGATATACGTATGACCAATTGGTACATGATAAAATGATGAAATCTGTGGTTAGGGTTTGAAGTTAAGAACCTGTGTATTCTATGTGGTATGTCCGTTGAATTAGGAAATCGGAAATTCTTGTGAGTGAACGCATTTTACCGGATTTTAATATATATTTTTATGGATAACATTTAAACACTGAGAATAAGGAAGTTTTGTCTCGCGTTGCATGACGTAGTTACGTGGAATTGTGCCTGGAAGATGGCCAATTAAAATCCTGAAAAATTCAGTTTATGCTGAACTTTTATTAGCCCCCAGTTGAGATTACATTTGCTACCTTAATTGAAAATTTGTTCTAAGTGAATTAAACATTAGGTGTTCCCGCGAGGTAACGCGGATTGCCACCACCATTGCGATAACCTTTTAAAGACGTGTAATTTGCAAGTTGTTTGTTCCGAAATGGAAACTTTGACTTTGTAAATTGGATTTGGGATGTTTTGCAGTTATTAATTTTAATGAAAGAGACAATACCTTTTGATAAAATTAGGCATTAAGGGAATTTCCCCGGTCGGCTTTGCTCGGAAACACCGAACCGTGTAAACTTATTATGTCTTCTCGTTAAACTGAATATATCTCACATTGTCTAATTCACCGAATGAAATTGAATAGAGGATTCGCTTCTGTTTCAATTAGATGTGATTTTTGAAATTGGTGGGGAATTATTTGATATACCTAGCGGCACGCGATAAGCCGCAATTCGGCCAATCGCAAACCCCGCTTCTTGTTTTCCCATCTTAATTCCCTCCATTCCAATTGTACATTTTGTATTTGCTCAAATGTTCAACATATCCAAACGTGAATAATTCTTTTTTTTTTTTGTGCAGTAGTAAATATTTGCAATTTATATGCGTAACTATTCGCTGACCGGGGTGACTCGCCATACGGAACCGAAACATGCAAGTTTATTTTGGTAAATCGCATGATGGAATCGGTTGCAATCGATCTGTTTAGGCTGAATTTACCCTGGTTTGTGTAAAAGTAGGTAATGTTCGTGTAATAATTGCAAATGTTGAGCTTCGAAAGTGAAGTTGCGCGACGGCCATCTTGTTTCAGGATCTTTGTTAGCGAGCATGGTTTCCTTGGATTAAGTGTATGATAATTGCTTCCTGGCCTCCAGCATGTAATGATTCGATCTGAATTTGTTGTTTTGTTGTTTTGTTATTTAATAATTTACTTTTTTCTTTTTTTTGCTGTCCCATATGCAATTCCGCTATCGTGGAGTGCTTCCATGTTAGCGCAATTGTTCCAGGAATCCAACAGCCAGATTTCACCTGAAAACAACATTTCTCAGTAATAAATATTATATAATCTATTGTTTTGACTTGTATCTTTCCTAAAAGAATTAGTTGTATTATGTTTTCCCCCCTAATGTTAGTGCTTCAGTCGTTAAAAATTTAATTGTTGTAATGTAATAAAGAAAGTGATCATTATGATACCTTATCATGTAACAATCCCAGGAACTATTATTTGTGGGAAATACCGTAGTATGTAGAAAGTCCATAAATTAATTGAATGTGGAAAATATTTTCATCTTTTTTTTTGTAGGGATTAAACATGTAATTAAGCAAATTGAAGAACAGTGGGCAATTTGAAAATTCACACATGGTGTTGTTTGTAATTAATGTAACACTTTAATGTTATAAAAGTCTTTGTGTCTAAAAGGACCTTGGTAAGATAAAATGTTCTGTATGTAATGTGGGAAATGTTTTCAGTAGGAAATATTAATCAATATTTTAATGAAATGGTTGGCTGCATGCGGACATTACAAGGTTATATATTTTTGCAGGGTTTGTTTGAAGATTCAGTTTGGTTTCTTTCACAGATTGTACTGCTCTTTATAGTTTCGGAACGTGACCGAAATGAAAAGAAACATTACTTGTATGTCTTTTTCTTTTTTGGTTTATATATAAATGCGAACACAATTTTCTGTATATATAGTTGTAGTTTTTCACCCACAATTACATGAAACTTTCACAGGAACTACTGCCAGTATATTTTTCGTGTTTCTGTATACTACTATACATGTAAATTGATTTTTATTTCGTAGTATATTTTGTGTTAACTTCAGTTTTAAAAAGTTTGAAGTGGCTATTTGGCTTCGAAGGTTTAAGTTTGTTTAGCCTTGTCGGATATTTAAATATTTAAATGATGAAAAATCCATCTGTTTATTTGTGTTTATGGCGCATTTTTTTATTTTATTTATTCCAGTGGGAAAACATTTGCCTCGAAACCTGGATTCAATGCTTTATGAACCAACTTTTATAATCTAGGGTCTATAATTATAGTGGAAAAATTTAGATAATTTTGGAAAACAGCTTTTTCGCATGCAAACATATATGTAGTATAAACCTCAAGGAAAATCGTAAATTGTTTTCAATTGGGTGGAAATCGGCGAGATTAACTTTAATTAGCTCTGCGTTTACTTATTTTTTCTCACTGATTAGTGGAATAATTTAATTGTGCAAAATAATTTGTGACATTGAAACTGGTGCTGAATTTCGGATATGTAAAGTTAAACCGTTTCTTTGCAACTTTACTAGTTGTTCATCATATGTTTCCTAAAATTTCATTACTGACACTTAAATAATTCAAACAATCCCTGGAAAAAGTGTGCAGAGTTCTGGGTTTTTTACTTCAAATATTATGAAAAATATAACCGGTTCGGTTGCATTTTAAGAAAACGGATGTAGTATAATTAATATGTGAGTTTTTAAGAAATACTGTAATATTCATGGGAAATAGATGAGTCACATAGATCTCTTTTTTTAAAAAATAGGAATTTTGCTTGTTTTTTATAGGATTTGTAGCACAGCCTGGGAAAAAACATTTCAACTAACATTTTGACTATATTTGCACTTCAATTTAGAGAGGAAAAATATGTAGTACTAAGTAGGTACTTAAGGGCTTTTGCACTGCACAATGACAAATTGCAACGATTTTTCACTCGCTTCCTATACAGATTCAACATTGATGCCGTTAATATTTTAGAGGATGGTGCATTTGGGCCTTCCAATACCCTCCATATCATGCTTTTCGGTGATATCCTCCAGAGAGATCATCCTCTTCTTTTTCCCCAAAAAGCTTTATTAACCTGTGCACATTTAGTATTCCGAAAGCAGCGGCTACCAATCGGTTCGCAATCCGACAAAATGTTGATTTCGGTTTCGCCAAGTCTAGCTTTGCATGTGAATTACACTTTTCCTTCCCATAAATATAAACCCAAAGCCCAAACTGACATTGTTCATGTAGCCATTTAATCCCGATATTGGATCGATCTTAATGCGCAGCACTTTTCGTAGCGACATCTCGTATCGCAACGTGGAGACTGTTAAATTGCTGTTCTTACCACGTTCTTACCCCATTATGTATATTGTGTAATATGTATACTCTATCCAGAGTTTAGTTGATAAAAAACGCCCCACCTCTCCTTTAAAGAATAAATTGTTATTGGTTATTGGCCGGCTGTGGGCGGTGCCCCAATCTCATTAGCCACACACAAGCCAATAACTATTTAGGCCTTAAAAGAGAGGCGGGTCGGAGGCGGAGCGTTTTTTATCAACTAAACTCTGGATAGAGTACATATTCTACTATTAAACCGATCTGCATTGGGCAACTTAGCGCTTTTTTTGGCCGCCATTACGCCAGTCAGTTGCTGGTTGCGCGCCATCTATCGTTGTCTTCGCATGTCTTGAAAATCTAAGGACATAATTTAAAATTATTCCCCTATTTCGTATAATATATATGCTACTAAATGAACAGCAATGAGCAACTTTGTATGTTTTTGGCCGCCATTACACCAGTCAGTTGCAGGTTTTGCGCTATCTATCGATGTGTTCGCATGTGTTCTTGAATATTGATGTACGTGTATTAAAGTAGAAAACGTTGGCTTTTAGTTGAATTTGGTTTTTGTTTGTTTTCTTTTGCCTTTAGGGCGCTTACCCACCTAAACAACTGCTGCATATCAATCAAGCTTTGGGCTCTTACAGAGGTGGGTCGTTGCCAAATGTCAACCAGATAGGCAGCAACAGCATTGATTTGCAGGTATATCGCGCGCAACAAAAAGCATCTGCAGCTCGAATCTTTTTCCTATTTTCTATACGTAACTTATATTTCTATTTGCATTTGCCAATTGATTTTAATGTTTGATTTGCTCGTGTGGGCACTGGGGGTGTGGGTGGTGATAAAGGGTGGTTGGGGCACAATTGGCCCCAAGTTAATCGAAAGGCATGTGCTAGTTTCCCTCAGAAGAATTCTTCCACACAAGCTCCTATTCGAGGCATGCTGTATCGGGCAATCCGGCCTTTGAAGACAATGCAATGCAAGTGAAGAGTGTATGTTCTCCAAAACCTTATTATGTTCTTTACTTTTATTACTGTTTTCTTATTTGCTTAGATAGGTAAAAAAATAATTACGAAACCTACCGAGTACTGTTTGTAGTAAACTAAAGCGTTCATTTTATTTCCTATCATTTCCTTGTAGTAGTATTTACTAGTTTAAGTTTATTTATTTATTTGATTCCGGTGTCCGAAACAGTATCATACCCCCCAAAAAATTACAATTTCACACGTAACGCTGCTCATTTCGCTATATACCAGTATTCGGGTTTTAGAAGTTTGATATACATATAAGTATTTTAGACTTAGAAAGATGTGTGTTTGGACTGGATTATGGATTATAGATTGATACAAGGATGATTTTGGATTTGCAGAGTGCACTGACCAGTCTGGAAGACATGAAACATGGCCGGGACACGTTCATAGACCGAAGCCGCAGTAGACACGTGGGGCCTCACAGAAGACCTTTCGATAAAAGGGTACATTTGATTGGATGATGTGTTTCGGGTTGAAATGGTGGTTTTTGCATCTATTTCTAATGGAAGTTGTTGTTGCTCTTTCCAGCCTGTCCATCTGCGGAATCTTGCATGCACCGCAATGGCGCAGAATGCGAAATGGTGTTCCCGTGATGTAAATTTTTGTGCTTCCCTTTTCTGTTTGTCTGTTTATGTTTTCTCTGTGCTGGGTTCACTTAATGTCTGCTGATCTTAATGAACATTTCGATTTCATTTGGCCCGATTTTGACCCAAGTATGTTTCAGTACGCGTTGGAAATCTTTGGTTTCGCGTGTGGTTTTGGCACGATGTGCTCTGAAATTGCTACATAATGAAGTTGATTTCTGTGCTATGATTCATATTGGGAAAATATCAATTTGGAATGGAAGCAAATTAATTTTGTTGGCGTAAATATTTGAACATTTATTTACCGCATGCAGTGCAAAAAAATCTAAATTGTTAATTTCTTTAACACGGTGAATTATCTTAAAGCCAACATTGAAAGATTGTGATTTATTGGCATTAAAATTGTAAAAAAAAATGTGGTGAAATTCAGTATGTGTAACGAAATAGACATCCGGTTACTATTAATATTAGTTGTAGATGAATTTCTCAGAGTTGAAGAACTTAGTCTATGAATCTACTTACTACATACAAGGCCATGCATGACTTCACTGGAAGTATTTTTTTATTCCAGGAATCACAGCTGCTTTCCAATTAGTTGTCGCGTAAAGTTCAGTAGATGTCGGTTTGCGAAATGCAAAATGGTACCACCATGAAGTACGTGCGGTCTTGAATGTTACATCTTGCAAATGTAATGGGGTTTTGTACAGTTGGGCTGCAGTCGATGCACAATTGACTCATGCTGTGTCTGGATACAACTTTACGATGCAGTAAACCCATATTAACACGAGCTCATATAGCAGAAAGTAATTGCTCGTGATTACCAAGGAATCATTTGGTTGTGGGACAGCAGATTCCACTTAGTGCAATCACAGCCAGTAAATATCTTTATTACTCGGCCTCAAATCTGCTCCATTATATTGGCATTAACTTGGAGAGGGTTTGATATCAGATGGAACCGTACTAGTTCACGCAGTTACCGCGAACTTACATTCTTTTTTGGTGACACGTAGAACATGGCAAACAATTAAGTGATTACAATTTTAGAAAGGGTATATATCTATAAGCTAATATTGAGAACTAGTGATTTTTAAAAAAGTTTAAGGTCAAGATAGTTCTTGGTTGTAGCGCAAAGTAACAAATTGCTTCCTGAATTGCCTCCAAATGACGCAATTAATGTTGGGAGGAAGGAAATTATTGTTCCTTGACTTGCATCTTTCTAAAAATGTCTGTTGTGTTACGTACTTCTGGAAATGGGCCCTGCGGTGTAGCCGCGGTTCCTTTCTTTGACTACTGCTATTACAAAAGCCGTGGCAAATATATTTCCCAAAGGAGCTGTGGATATTTGATTTTATCTGGGAACTTGTTCTGCTCTTATCTGATGTTTGACATGTTCGCCGTTATTTGCGATGATTGCGTACCGAAGGAGTTGTTGAATTAAAGCTTTCTTGTTTGCCTTTTTGTCTCTTTAGGTTGACGTATCTCCGTACGGTTCACCGTATCTGTCTCCTCCACCTGATCCAGGCTTTAGGAGGTAATTGTCGATGTTGGATGAGCGATTAAGATTGATCAGTAACAGCAGGTTAAAATGATCCGTCCTCATTTTGTACTTTTGTTTTGAAGGACCAGCTCGGATTCAGCGTTACACCAGAGCGCAATGAACCCCGTAGACACGTACCAGAGTCCTTCCACTCCTCCGAAAAGCCGAAGGAATATGCACGGTACCATATTGAGATAAATGAGTTTTGCTGTAAAATAGAAAACTAATCTGTTTTTCGCTGGCCGTGTTTTGGCAGATTGCGATGACAGTCACATGAACGTTGACGAGTCGCAGACAAAATCATATTGGGACCCAAAGAAGCATCTCCTTCTGCCGCAGCAATCTAGGCCAAAATCATGCGAAGTGCCGGGAATCAAGTGAGTAGTAGTCCACTTGAGTTTTCATCAAAACGGAAATTTGGGCGGTTGGCTAACGTGAAGATGTTTTTGCAGCATTTACCATACGGAACAGGAACCGGGAGTGGTTCATATCCCCGTGTCTAGCAATACGGGTTCTCTCCCTGACCTGACAAACCTGCAATTTCAGTCTCCTCTTCAGAATCCGATCGATGAAGAGGACCAGCTGACGGATGTGTACAATACGGTGTGTATGTCTTTATGTAGGTGAAGTTGACATTCTGCATGCGGGGATGCGAGAAATAATCTAATGCTAATCGCCCGAGTGATGCGGCCTAAACCACCTTTGGCCTGGAACGGTGATCGATTGTTGAGAGATGAGAATATGTGAAGAATGGGCTTGTGAAATGTTAGTAGTTAGGATTAACTAACAGGTGCTGAATTAATACAAGGAGGAACATTTAGCATATAGCAACACGCAGAAGGAAGTTAGAACGTGGGTTTGCGACGAATCTGCCCAACAATTACAAATAAGTTCTTGAAAATAGTGGTTCAGGTAACGCGTCAATTTGGATTTTATGTATCTTGTTAAACAGAACCAGCAGCAACTATCCCCAACTCCAATGAGCCCTGGGATTAAGCTAGAGTTCCCGAGCGGAAGCAATGGGGGTGGTGTACCTGCGACAAGCAGCACTGTTCAAAGCGTTAACACGGCTTCCCATAGAAGAGCCAACCATGGCGTTACTAACCTGGTTATCCGTGGGAGTTCTGTCATGCAGGCAAGGACCGTATTACGAAAGCCAGTCAGCACTTGCTTCAAAATCACTTTATACCGCTGCACATTGCGCGTGTTGTCTTTTTTTTTCTTTTGCTCGCACACGTATAGCTGCATGATTTTTGAATTTAATTATATTTGGACGGATAAGTAACTGGTGTTATTTGTATGTCACTATAAGGTTGGTAGTTTTGGAAATAACCGCTGCCGCGAACACGCGCACAAAGCACATTTGCGACACTTAACCTAATCCCTCGTTGTCAATGTGACAAATGCGAGATATGCACAGTGTGTTTTTGTGTTGTTTGGTTTGGATTTTATTTTATTTTTGTTGCGCATATTTAAGTTTGGCTTGCGCTTTTTTTATTTGCAGAATTCGTTGACGGTTCCCTCGTCGCACAATACTTTGTTGCATTTTAGTAAGGTCAGCATTGAACCGAGTTTGAATTTTTGTTTGCTATTAATTCATTACGTTGCATGAACTATTATTTATTTGGTCTGGCCCGGTATAAAAATGAACGATTACTGTCAGTACTTGAATTAACTACGCGGTAGTTACAGAACATTGCAGTTGCCATCTTGCTTCTAATCGTAAGCGGTTCTTAGGGTATGACGATAGATGCGAGTTCCTTGTCGATGGACTTTTCGCAACAGACGCAGGCTAATCAAGTGGGCCAATACGTGTCGTATCAACAACAGCAGTACGGCATGCCTTCACCGCCGGACTTAAATCATGTGAGTTGCATTTAGTTGAGCTGGTATTTTCCTCGGATTGTTTCAGCAGTGGAATTTCCCAATTCGATATTGCAGACGGGAAATTACAGAAGTGGAAGCCCTTCGGAACCTTTGTGCAGTGCTCCACCTTCGCCCGTATCGCAGACATCACCTTCAGGATCACCAGGGTTAGGACCTCCGCCGAAGAATCCCTTCTCGGATCATTATTACCTTCAGACGGCGAACACGCTGCAGGAGGATTTTGAACATATTAATATGGTGAGTTGTGGAAGAGAGTTGTGATGCGATACTAATCTGTAAATGGATGTAAGTAACATTATTAGACACCGGTAACTGTGCAAGTGTGAGACTGATATAGGTGAAATTGGACTGGTACACGCGGTATAACTCGGTGTGGCAGTGTTTGCAGTTTAGAAATCTTGTAAACTGCACGTTTGTGTGTGAAATTATTGCATATCTTTGTTGTAATTCAATGTAAAATACAACTGAAATTGTAATTTGGCAACATTACGGTTCCACGGTGTACCGGAAAGCGCAAACACGGCCGTGTTGTCTGCCAAACATGCCAGTTTGTGTTTGCACTGTGCCTAATTGCGACAAACAGTTGGCATACTATCAAGTAATGAGCACTTTGCCTACAAATGCTTATAACTGAATGTGAAATGTTTGCTAAACAAGCATAATTAGTTAGTTAGTTGTTTGACTTGGAGTGAAACTTGAGATTAACGGCCAGCGTTAACATAATTACCTTTGTTCTCGTTTCAGTCTGATGTTTATAATCGTTAAATGTAATGGTTAACGTATTTACGAAAGTTGGAATGTTAACCTGTAGAAGTACTAATTAATATTTGATGGAATATTTAAGGATTAGGCCCGTATAATGACAAAACTTGTTTTTAGGTGGATGCGCCACATTCGTCAACAATGAATAATATTTTTAACCACGAAGCCAATAACTTACAGTATTCTCAGGTGATGTTTAAACCATTGCGAGTCAACCGGGTAGGCAATCTAAGGGATGTTTTATTTTCTCTCTGTTGTTGCAGATTTCCACTATGGGTTTTATCGACACCAGTCTTTATTATAACTCGCCTTCATCGCAGCAGTTAGGTTACATTAGCAGACATAACCAGTCTTCGGTGATCACTACGGGTGGCCAGTTACAGCAAACGGCACCGCAGACGCCGCAGACACCGAGCAGTATACCGGACATCATTCTCACAGGTTTCCTAAATACATAATCCTTTCAGTACTTCCACGTACGTATGGGAAATGTAATTATAAAAACGATGTTGAAGATTTAGAGAGGGTTCAGAAACGGGTGACTAAACTGATCAGTGTACCTTAGACATGATTCAGGTTTTTAAATGTGAATTAAACTTGCTTGTATTAAGGAACCACCTGCCCGTTAGGGCCGATTTTGTTCAGAATTATCAATTGCCTTTTAGCTGAATGTTGATTCCACTTAACTGTTCTAAATTACTGAAATGGCTCCAACTTTTTATGCGGCACGCAACACTTTTTCCCAGAATGGTTGATGAGACGGTTATAGTTTTTGCCTGACAGAGGCAATCTAGTTGCACCAAGAGACTGTTGAATTATTTTCCAGATTTCTCATCAGGGGCCGACGATCCCATGTGCCGACAGGAGTTCGTCAAGGACCTCGGTTCGGCAATGGCCGGCATGAACACGCAGTTCGACTCGGACCTTCTCATTTCCGAAGACCTCCGAGGATCACTGGACCCTCTGGACTTTGACGGCCTGCAATTGCTGACCGACCCGGACATGGTGACCGATCCTGCCACGGAGGACTCTTTCCGATTGGATCGTTTGTAGCGGCATCGGATTAAGTTCGTCATAAGAGGACAGAAGTTAACGGATTCCTGGTGGATTCCTGACAGATCTGCTGAGCAGCGAGTGTTTATGTGTCTCGGAAACAGTTTGGGACAGCGATGACGATGATGGTAACAGTTCTTGACGCGGCGATGTACAGCAACGATAACAACCATTCGCGCTCCTTCTATACGGTTCGTTCGCTACAGTGACTTGATATTTGTGTAATATTATCTGTAAATAGTGCCAGCATTTTAACTAAAAAGACTAAAGAGTGCAGAAGTGGATGTGGATTCTACTCACGAGGAAAAGAAGATTGGCAAAGCGAAGGCGCGCAACCGTCTCCCGGTGCTCCGTGAAACGCGCACTCCGTACGTCGAAGCAAGTGGATGGACGGACGGTGATGAAACATTTGGTGCATTTAGTCCTTATTACTTTTTGCCCATTGAATTTATTACATAAAAGTGTATAAAATAAGATTTAATCGCATGAAGATCTCGCCGCGTGAATTTATACCACCATCCCACGAATCGACACGTTACTTTTTTGTTTGTTTTCATTTTTACTGTTACTTAATCTGGCCTGTAGGTGACTATTAATATCATAACATAAACAGAAATAACTCACTCTGCATTTATTGGCAGGCATTCCTACCTCTCTTGTTCAGGGTTTGTTTTTAAAAGCAAATAACAACCCGCAGAAATAACGACATGACATGAAAAGGTTCCGCACAAAATCTTTGTACTGTATAATTTACAATAATGGAGCACGTGGTATAATGATAAACGTGCAGCTGATGAACTCTTAATTGAAAGCCAAATTAAATTTGCAACTGTTTGAAGCCACAAATATGATCTCATAGGAATTGCAGCGACATAAATATAGAATTTGTATTCAGGTCTGTGTAATTACTCGGGACGGAAATAATTTTTCATTGCATTTAATACGCCAATCAAGTGCAATTTTGTATGTACTGTAATTTGCAGTTGGTGCAATATTATTGAGTTTATATGCCAGTATTTAGACAGTAATATTACTTCCTTTGGCCAGTTATGCGGTTTCGTTGCGGGAAATTTGTTGCAAAGAGTTGCGTGTTAATATTTGAGCATTTTATATTAAAATGCACAAATAGTTGGATATCCAATTGATATAAAACCATTTCCACATTTTTATTTTTCGATTTATACACCTTGAACCAAAAGTATTGCCTGATTGGGAATAGCTGCAAAAATAGTGATTGCAGGTAGATGATGGCTATGAACAAAGTTGGTCCATTCGCCGGCAGACATCTGTTAATGATGTAACACATGACCTTCAAGTCAGTAATCAAGGTCATTCACATTTTAACTCCAGGAATGGTTCCGCTCGCCTCCTTCACAAGATCAAAACTTGCAACATTGCTAAGCCCATCTCCGGGGCCACACTTTGAATGACATCGCAAAATTTCTGTCTTAGTTCTTGTGGTGTTTGTGGATCAGTCATGTATCATCAGTCATGTGGATCCTTCACATATCACCATAGGAAAAAATTCAGTTTTGGCTCAGCAGATTTGACATTGCTGAATTGCAAACCCTCATTGCACAACCGTTTCACTGCATGACAGCGATACGTGGGGCAATTTTACCAAGGGGCTATTCTGGCCGCATTTTTATCATTGCTCATCCATTTGTTGACCGATTTCAAATATTTTTTCACCAAGATGCTAAGAATTGTGTTGCCATCCTTTCCAAAATTGGAACTATACTCCTATCTTTAAACCTCGCGGAGTTAGAAGTCGAATGACCTTGATTACGGACTTCAAGGTCACGTATGACGTCATTAACAGTTGTCCGCTGGCAAATGGACCAACTTTGTTCATTGCCATCATCCACCTGCTATCACTATTTTCTATTTTTGCAACGATTCCCAATCAGGCGATACTTTTGGTTCACGGTGTATAATGTTAGTGTCATAACTTTGAAAGGATTCCTATGAGACAATGTAGAATATGTGCCATCATTTTAGATTTTACAGTACATTTTTCCCCTCCCCAAATATATATATATGTATGATATCACAGAATTTTGGGTGGTTACTGTATTTCATACGCTGGGCTCATTTTTTTCACCAGTCGTCACGAAGCGAAATCACGCGTCACATTGCGTGCATGTCTAATAACATTGAAATTAATTGCCATTTCTCATTCTCAGTGTGGTTCTTGGGAGTTTATTGTAAGTTAGTGTCTTTTTTTCTTGTGTCTCACCGTTTTTACTTCGGGTTTTTTCTTCGATGTCCCGTCTCGTTAGTGGAGTCCTGTGGACCTGCCGGATACAATTTTGTAAGAAGATATTCTATATAATGTGCAAGCCAGAGTTATTGAATTGTTGACAATGAAGGAAAGAAATTGTGAATAGTATATTGTATTGTTGCGAAGATAGAGAGCGATGTAACGGTCGATTCGACTCGCCTTAAAAAGTGGACAAAGTTTTTGTTATATAAAGTAATTGAACTTGGGAAAAGTGCAATTGGTTTGAAACCATAAACACATACAGTCACACACAGGTATAAGTAAAGATATGAATTTGTGCATTTATTTTAAGTGTGCTGCTGATACAAGACTTTGTGCGGTGAGATAAATTGGGAATACGGATTCCCGGGTAACGCGGCGCGACTCTGTTCATCTTGTGCCGCGTTTCCATTTTGGGTGCTACTGTGATCATTTACAAGATCTTGTCTAAGTTGAAATTGTATAAGGCGGAATATGATGGATTTGGCTTCGATGATGTGAATACCGAAGATGAAAATGTGTCCGCAGTTGAGAGTTTCTCGTCGCGCCGGAAACACTTGTTCCGCGGCGCGGCGTTTGTATAATACGAATTGACTGTCGTGTTCATACTTTATTAATTTTTTAAACAAGATAATTATATCTGTACCATAGTTAATTGTTTGTATCAATATCGACTCTTCAAGTTGTACGTTCCTCGATTCCAATCCAACTTTTCTTATAAACCGTAATTACTGTTTCTCGGTCGAGCATCACGTTTGTTATAACCCAAAGAACCGATTTAATATAAGTGGTTTTCAATTGGTCAAGTTCACTTCGCTTGAAATCCAGTGAAGTCATTACTGATTTCCAATAAACAAGTTCTTTTTTCAGAATTATGTGATATATTTCAGTGTGGATATGATATGTTTATTTGCTGCAGCTGATCAATTACAACTTCATGTTCTTAGCTAACATTAAATTGAAGGTCGTGGTTATATAAGGGGCCATCCATAAATGATGTCACGCTTTTTTGGTAAATTTTGGACCCCCCCTCTCCCCCATGTCACACAATTGTCACTTTACCTTGAACCCCATCCCCCCCCCTGTCACGTCCCAAAACCTGTGGCAAACTTGAAAACTTAAATAAAATGAGGGAAATGAGAAGTCAGTCAAGTTTGTAAGGGGATGCTCGGCATGCTCACCTGCACCACAAGGGGAACGACCGGCCGCCTGACGTCACGCCAACAACAACTGCCTCATGACGTCAGTGGAACCATCGAGAAGGGTCCCGGAGCCACCAGAAGGGTCAAGAAGGGGGCAAACCGGATCCACCAAGCCCGAGGGAATGGGGAATATTCTAGAAGAAGGAGAAAGGAAATAAATAACGGGGTTATTGGGGGAAAAGCCAGTTGTGTGAGGGGTGTCCATGCCAGACATTGTAGCGGAGTCCTCGTATAGGTTATGTGCATTAGTTGATCCGGTTATGTTCGTATGTGAGACGAATGTGGTACAATACGCAATAAGAAATAAAAAGGAAGGTTACGGAAACCGAGTCGAGTTACCTTTTCGCGGTCGAGCTGCTTCACATCCGGCCACCAAGGCGCCTGGACCGAGGAACGGACATCTCCTGGAACAGATAAGTGCACAGTAGAGCGACTTGCAACCTTGGGGGCCCGTCCGGGATCCTGCGCAACTGCAGCGTGAGTGCGAACCGGACCTCTCCCTTCGCTCATCGCGTGATGGCACCGAAACGCCATCGCTTTCCCGACGACGATGGACGCAGACGCAGGCAGCAACGTTCCCGCTCACCCTCAGCGGCACCCCGCGGTCGCGCACCTCCAGCCGCCGACCCGCCCGAACCCACCGCCACTACGACAGACGACCTCCGACGAGCGACCACACTGCTGTTCGAGCTTATCCACACGCACCAGCCAGCGCGTTCGTCGTTCTCGGAGACCTTCACCAAATGGCTCGACCAACTCCCGCTGGGCGCCCGCCAAGGACACCGGACAACACGAGGTGGGCCACCGCTCGACGACGGACCACGCCGACCAACGATGCTGCCATCTCGACGGATGACGGCGGCAGACGCTCCCCGGCAAGATGAGCTCCGAGACCCGCCTCCGACCCAGCCGCGGACCAGGCCCACACCCCGCTCCAATCGTTCCCCTGCACAAACCCCGTCTTGGCCGTCCGAAACCGGCCGGGAGAGAAAGCGGCGCGAGACCCGTTCGATATTCCGTCGCACCGTCGGCCCGCCCCTCGGGATGCGTACCCCGACCGACCCGCTCCCTCGTCGCGCCGGCCCAGCCCTCGTGCACCCGATGACCCCTCACATGACACGTACCGCGACTGGGCCGACGTCCAGCGGCCCAACCCGACCACCGACCGCCGGTCGACCTCGTTCGCCCCCGCTAAAGTTAAGATTCCCCTCCCAACATTCGCTGGGCATACTGACCCTCATTCCCCAGGGGCGTTCCTCCAAGCGGTCGTTCGTTACGGCCACGCCAACGGCCACTCGGAATCCCAGATGCTGGACAACATCCTGCCGGTCGCCCTCACCGGAGCGGCCCTCACCTGGTACGAAGCCGTGTCGCTGTACTCCTGGGAAGACTTCGTCTTGGCGTTCCGCGACGAGAATATCTCACGCGAACTGGTAGACAGCCTCGAGCGACAACTGGACCACCGCGTCCAATTCCCCACCGAACCCCTCCCGCTCTTCATTGGAGCGATCGCCCAGTTCTACACCGAGTACAAGCCCCAGACCCCGGACTACGAGATCGTACGCCGCATCATCCACTAAGCCCACCCCGACTACACTCCGTTCCTGCACAACTTACAAGACGCCACCGTGAGCGAAGTAAGCGCGGCCGCGCACAAGATTCAAGCGTTCGTGGCCAGTAGACGGTCATACTACCGGGGCGTTCCCCCACCACTCCCATTCGCGGCGGTTACAGTTCGGCGTTTTACCCCATCCAGTACCCGCCACCTCTTATGACGCAGCAGCCCCGTCCCTTCGCGCCACATGCCCCTCCGTCCACACCAAACACCGTGGCAACTAACCACCTGGGTCCCACCCCTCCGCGTCCGACTTTACCACCCCCCGGTCCACCCCTCATGTCCAGAGGTAACACGCAACCGCTGGGCCGACCGTCTGGGTTAACATGTTGGGTCTGCTCCGAACCTGGGCACATCTCCCGCGAATGCCCGAAAGCAACACGTGCCCATCCCACCGTGGCAAAAAACTAGTAACGCCCACCCCTCCCATTATGGACGCAAGGAGTGGGGAAAACCCTGGACCAAGGCCGCTGGCCAAACGCCTACGAGGGCACATTAGAGACGACGGGAAACCACTCCTCCATGTCCGAGTCGGTAGCCGCACCACCGTGGGCCTTGTCGATACCACGGCCGAAATTTCCGTCTTGCGGATGGACCAACTCGACGAGAACGCCCACACCGACATACGACCCAGTAGCGTCCTAATCCTCTTCGGCCCTTCCCAGGGGCAAGTGCTGGGACAAATCCGACTTCCCGTGAGGTGGAAAGGGGGTTTCTGTCAGCAAACATTTATTCTGGTCCCCAACATCCCCGACCCTGTTATCTTAGGTAGGGATTTCATTCGTGACCAGGGGATGATCTTAGACCTTGGGACGTTCACATGGGCCACCCATCGCCCTGCGGCCCGGGGTAGCTTCACTTTCGACGAAGACGGGGAAGCCCGAGCGTGGGAGATTATGCAGCAGTGTGTCCAACATAGCGTCCCCCATCAGTCGGAAAGCATCCTGCGCGAGTCGCAATGCCCACCGCAGTACCGCCCCGCGTTACAAGAAATCCTCCTCGACTTTCAGGCTCATTTCACTAAACAGCCCGGGCGAACCATGCGGTACCAGCACCAAATTCCCACCGGGGACGCCCCCCCCATCCACATCCCCTCCCGTCCCATGAACCAGGCGAAGAGGGACCTGCTGGATGACGCGATGACGGAATTTTTTGAACAGGGCTTGATCGAGCGGGCGTACGGGCCTTGGTCGTTTCCACCCGTGCTAGTTCCCAAGAAAGAGCAGGATTTCCGTCTCTGCATTGATTACCGCCCCTAAGCGCCATCACCCGTCCCGACCAGTACCCGATGCAACACGTGCAAGACATCCTTGCTAACCTCGGCCAAGTTAGGTACTTCACCACGTTCGACCTCTCCAAGGGGTACATGCAGGTCAAAATGGACCCCCGCCATAAGGAGAAAACAGCCTTCGCCACCCACACGGGGAAGTGGCAGTTCGTCCGAATGCCAATCGGTCTACGCAACACACCAGCCACGTTCCAGCGACTGATGGACGACGTCCTGGGGGATGCCGCGTGGAAGTGGGCCATGGCCTACCTCGACGACATTGTAGTATTTTCCACCAAGATCGAAGAGCACTTGACCCATGTGCGCGATGTCCTGATGTGCATAACCCAAGCAGGCCTTACCTTACACCCAACTAAGCACCAAATCTGCGCCACCACCTTCCACTTCATGGGACACGTCATCTCCCCAGCAGGGTGCCACCCCGATCCCCAAAAGGTCGAGGCCGTGAGAACGTTTCCCCGTCCCCAAAACATCACCGACGTCCAAAGATGTATATGCCTGGCCGGGTACTATCGAGCCTTCGTCCCTCGGTTCTTTTAGGTAGGGAGACCTCTTTTCAGGTTGTTAAGGAAAGGGGTCTCGTGGGAGTGGGGACCCGACTAACAAAGCGCCTTCGAGGCTCTCCAGAGCGCACTGGTCAACTCCACCGGCCTCGGCCTGCCTGACTTGGACCACCCCTTTCTCATTCAAACCGATGCCAGCCGGGTAGGGCTTGGCGCCGTCCTTGCGCAAGAGCGAGAATCAGTCGTCACCCCCATCTGTTTCATTAGTCGGGGTCTAACACCCGCAGAGCGTAATTATTCGACTACCGAATTAGAGTGCTTAGCTGTCATCTGGGCCGTGCGCCGACTCGCAGCGTATATAGAGCACACCCACTTTACAGTCGAGAAAGACCATCGACCGTTACAATGGCTGATGACCCTAAAAGAACCCACGGGACGCTTAGCTAGGTGGGCCCTACGCCTACAAGGGTTGTCCTTTACCATCCGCTACCGGAAGGGGACGCAGAACACCATAGCGGATGCCCTATCTTGCATCGAGCATCCGTTAAGCACCCCCACCCCGAGCGCACGTGCGGTCCAGATTCTCACCAACTCTCTAAGTTTACACCCACCCCCCAACCTACCCGCAGAGGACGATCTGCGGAAGGCGCAGACCCTCGATCCCTGCCTCCAATTGCTACGACGAAGCCTTGAATCCTGGAAAGCGCGTACACATCCCAACGATGCCGCGCGCGTTCGTAGATGGGGTCCCAACTGCGATATCCTGGATGGACTGCTGGTCCAGTGGCATCCCTCGTCCGGTAGGCGACCGCAGTACCCCTCGGCTGGACCGTTCGTATTGGTACCACCACTGTTAAAATGGGAAATAATAAGGGGTTACCACGACCCAACGCTTGTCGGACATATGGGACCAAAACACACACTTTACCGCCTACGAGACCGGTTTACTTGGCCAGGTATGACCCGCGACGTCCGTCGTTATTGCCAAGGCTGCCTGGTATGCCAACAGGCCAAGCCACAGACCGCCAAACGGTTCGGCCTCCTGCGACAACTTCTGATAGGGGCACCCGGGGAAACCTTGTGCGTAAATTTGATGGGTCCATTCACTATCAGCAAGGCGAGAAACGTATTCTTATTAGTGACGGTCGACCAATTTACCAAATGGCCCGAACTATTCCCCTTACGGTCCGGGAAGACAGCGGTCGTCCGAGAACGGGTTTTGGAAGTCTGCTGCCGACAAGGGTTCCCCCGGTACGTCCTGTCAGACAACGGTCCGCAGTTTGTCGCAGACCTCTGGTACAGCATCTGGCAGCATCTGGGGGTCCAAACGGAATTTGTAACACCTTATCACCCGCAGGCGAATTACACTGAAAGAGTAAACAGTACCTTAAAAACGATGCTAAAGGCCTTCACCGACGCCCACTCCGACTGGGATGTCCGTCTACAGGAATTCGCGTTCGCCCTCCGTACGGACGAAAGCGAGACGACCTGCCTAGCCCCCTCCGAGATCCACCTTGGCCGCCAATTACGCTTCCCGTGGGACCTGGTACGAGAAAATAAAACATTAGAATAGCCAGATGACCCCCTTGGCTATGTGACAAAGTTAAGTAAAATCCTGCAGTTTGTGCAGAGTCAAGTCACTGCAAGAACAAACGCGGCGCATGACAAGAACGCCGAACGATACAACGCTAAGCGGTTGCCTGCTGACATGCCGCTCCACTCGCTCGTATGGTGCGCCACTCATCCCTTATCCAATAAGGGCGCTCGGTTTTCCGCCGCCTTAGCCAAACGGCGCGACAGACCGTACGTCGTCACGGCGGTCCCCTCACCCAATGTGCGGGAAGTTCAAAAGCAGGCAGGCAGAACCCCCCCCCCCTCCCAATGCTGGTCAACGTGGCCGACCAACGCCCCTATGTCGACCCCATGGTCCCTGGTTTAACCCTTCCCCCCTCGACTCAGATCCCACAGACCCAAACACGTTATTCCCTCCGCCCCCGTCCCTCCCAACCCCCCCGCTAACGCCTCACACGGTGGACAGACACCTGGAAGAACAATGGACCATCGTCGCTATTCGTCCGCACGGCGCCACTGAACCCAATTTATAAAAGGGTGGTTGATGAGTGGAATGGGTTGCCAAACGAAGTGGTGGAGGCGATAACGGTGGAGGGTTTTAAGAACAAATTGGACGAATTTTTCAATAGTATGGGGCGGATGTAGGACTTTCATGACAGGGGCAACCTAGTTGGGCATATAGCCTGTTGTTGCCTGACTTATTGTATTGTATTGTATTGAAAGTCTCAACATTATGAGACTATCCTCATGGCCCATGTTTAAGCCATGAAGCACCTGTTTCATGAAGGTCATCTACATTTGCATGATCTCCTTCATTGCCTATATTTGATACAAATGGTATTTCTTCTCTCTCATTAATAGGCTTGCCTAAGAAATATTGTCTGTGTTTTATCATAACATGTGATTAATATGATTGATAATTGCTGTATGTGCTGTTATAAGGTTCCCTCGCGTTTTGACACAGGGCTTGCACTTCTTTAGCACAATTGCATGTGCCAACGGAATAGATAGAAGCAAACACGTGATTGGAGAAACACTTAGGCTGCGTTTACCATCGACTTAAAATAGCAGTTGGAAATAGCTTCCACTTCTCTTTCTATCAGCGTTTTCGCTTGACACGCCCCCGCTGGTGCGATCCTTCAATCGGTGATCGCGGAAATCGCTGGAACAATTTTGCTTGCATGCTTTTGGTTCCCGATCTGTTCCGGTTTGATTTTACCCGCTTTTGTTTGAGTGTTTCTGCTAATACCATATGCAATAGTGAAAACAAAAATAGCGGACCTGGAATCGTGCATATTTTATGCAGCAATCCTGCACTTGCACGATAAATGCATTAGCAGATTAATTGCGCTGGTCTCGAAAAACGCGTTTTTAAAAGCACTTTCGAGCATTCGCTTTCCTGCTATTTGCTGCCTGCAAAATCGACGATAAACGCAGCCTCAGACCTTTATTTGACAAGCATTGCCCCCACGTAGCCCACACTACTGCACACAGTACTGCCGATTATCACAGCAATCATGGGTGGCCATATCAACCGGACTTCGCCCCTTTGTTGCAGCCGGCGGCTGAACTACATGGTGACTCTCTGCATCACCATCATGTTATCAACTCCCAGTGTTGGTCGTTTTATATTCTTGGTTGTTGACAGCTGTCGAACCTTCCAACCCGATACAGGGATCGCAGGAAGGTGCTAAGGAGTAAAGGGTCGAGTGAGGCATTAAAAGCGTCTGCACCATCACAGGTGCTGCCTCATGCGCACCCCAAGTGCACCCCTTACACACTCACAGCTAGAAATTGAACACCTCACAAGGAAAATAGGCTGATTACTGTGTACTATCAACTGTTTAAGAAAATGTGAAAGCTACCATGAAATGTAGGCCTATGTCATGCGACAGCAAAAGGGGCAAACCAAAACCAGATAGCAACAAAAGAGAATTACTGTACATTGAGCCTTTTCTGTATTGGATAAAATACGAAGCAGTAGCCTTTCACTACATTCACTTTGGTTTATTTGAGAAAATTCTGATTGGTAAAGCCACAAATGTCCACTACAAAACTAGAAAACAAAGTAGAAAGAAATTTTTAGTCAGCATAAGGTCTATGTAATTCAGCCAGCTGCTAACATGTGGGAAGGAAGCAATTATCAGGTCGGGGGAGTTTTATGATATGCACGGACCTAGACTAAAGAAATTACCCTCTTTGCTTCCTCTCCAGATCTCAATTATCTTCTGTATTTACCTATTTACAAATAGACTTAAATAACTTGTACATGCTGGTTTTGGTAGACATATACAGGGTCTCCCTTAATGAGCTCTTGTTAACAACCAACCGTTGATATAAAATCAACAAATGCATTATTATAAAAGCAAACGGTATCACTGAGGTGTAGATCAACTCTTGAAATTTTTACTCATACAGTGTGGTACACAGGTCCGCCACTAGATGGCGTTGCAATCAGAAAGTTTGAAATGGTGTCTCACTTTGAAAAGCCGTTTTGTGTGGTTGGTGGAATCATAGTCAACTAAAACAGTTCAACGAAATTTTTGACAAAAGTATAGCCGACCACCGCCAGATGTGAAATCAGTTAAGTCATGGATGAAGACATTTATGAAGACTGGCTCTGTTGAGAAAGGAAAGAGCACAGGACGACCAGGCATAGCTGACGAATCTGTCGATGATTTCCGGGAAAAATTTCAGCGTAGCCCTTACACGTCAGTTTCAACAGCCTCACGCGTGCTGGGCATTCCAAAGTCAATTGTCTATTGTGTGTTTCATAAGCGTTTGAAGTTACATGCATACAAATTGCAAATCATTCATGTTGTTAAACCACATGACAGTCCACATCGCAAAAGGTTTGCTTATGACATGCTGAATGCATTGGACTCTGATAATGATTACCTTCTTAGGATTTGTTTCTCAGATGAGGCAAATTTTCACGTGTCTGGAAAAGTTAATCGTCACAACATACGTATATGGGGGGGGGGGTCAGAGAACCCACATAGTGTTCTTGAGCAAGTGCGAGATAGTCCCAAAGTCAACGTTTGGTGTGGACTTTTACACATTGCCATAATTGGACCATTCTTTTTTGCTGAACAGACAATAAATGCCGTGGTGTATCAATTTGTCAACCCGCAACTAGAAACTAGGGAACCTAGGATACTTTTTGAACAAGATGGTGCACCCCCACTCTGGAGTCAACAATTTCGAGAAACGCTAGACAGCATTTCCTGGCTGTTGGATTGGCCGGGATGATCCCATTTCATGGCCACCAAGATCACCGGATATAACTCCCCTTGACTTTTTCCTCTGGGGATATGTTAATGACACTGTTTATAAAACTCTTTTGTCAGATGTAAGAGAATTAAAGGAATGTATTGTGACTGCAATATCAACAGAAACACCAGAAATGTTGGAAAATGTGTGGAGGGAGGTAGAGTGCAGATTGGACATCCTACGGGTAACTAACGGTGCATAGGTAGAGGTGTATTAATTTCAATAAAAACTTTAGGAAATGACCCACAATACTGTAAATACCGTTTGTTTTTATCTGCATCCGTTGATTTTATATCAACGATTGTTAACAGGGAGATCATTTAGGGTGGCTCTGTATTATACACGTGTTGCATGCAATGATTCTCATCATGCATAAATGGGATTGATAATATTGAGTCCTTTGTTGCTGGTTAAAAATTAAATAATTTGCATAATCACATCGCACAAGCCTGTGATGAGCATTTTCGGTTTTATTCGTGTACCACTGAAATGCATTAATTATTTTTAATTATGTAGTGATTATTCCCCAGCATATCTAATACATGCTTACCTGCACTGCATGTGAAGCAGGCAACAGTAATATAACTCTGCACCTAACAGTCTAGCCTCAATGATAGCTTCACTGTTTCCCTCTCGTGCTCCCTCCAGTCCTGCTCTAACTTTCCTGGTGTTACCAATGTACCAATGCAGGTTGGTCAGTTGACCAAACCCAGGCTAGTCGTTGTGACCAAACCCTTGAAAATACAGAATAGGATCCTATAGGACACATTTTTCTTACAAGATCTTACGAATATATCTTATAGGGCAGAAATCCTGTAGCATGTTCAAACATATGATCCTAGATTAACATTTTCCTTGTAAGATTTCCTAGGATCAAGTATCTTATTTCATATTAGACAGGATCCATATAAGAAAATGCAGAAATATCTTATATAATTGCAATCTTATAAGATGTATACCAAAGTTTCTTATATGAACATTGTCTTATAGGAAATCAATGAAATATCTTATTTCATTTTAATCGTATAAGATTTTTATTAAAGCTCCTTATATAAATATTGTCTCATAGGAAACCATTGAAATATCTCTTATATGATTGTTTGCCTATATGAAAAATGTATAATTTCTTATAAGAATATTCTTATCATAAGAATGTTACGAAACTCATCATAACCTGAAATCAAGTTTAATCACAATTAATGGATAAGTCTTAACTGTTTTCTACGTCCTTTTAGAAGTGGTAACTGACATATTCCGTTACTTAATTGTACTTTCCTCTTCCCCACAACCACATTCCGATGTATGGGCCCCCTTATGTCATGATGTAGATGGGCAGTTGTGAGGCCAGTGGCCTTATGGTCCTAACCTCCTTGGCCCAGGGTGTATAACCTGAGAGTAATAAGGGGATGCAAAGGTTCAACCTCAGGAAATTGCTTCCCCTGTTTTCCCTGGACTCCCTGTGTGTCGACACACTTTAAAAATGACCCAGATGACCCAAGGAAACCTTGTTTAGGCCCATTCCAGACCCCTTTCAGGGACATGTGGGGGTGGCTGTTTGAATAACAGAACTGGACCGTTAACAATATATGTATACTGCATCCTTGCTGCATCCATCATGTGACTACAACATTGTTGCACTGTGTTCTGCATACTAACCCTAACAAAAAATACCTCAGTTTTTAAAAAATAACTGCTGTTTTGTTCCATAAAACGGTGAAAACCCACCATTTTGTGGCACAAAACAGCAGTTATTTTTAAGAACTAAGGTGTTTTTTTGTTAGGGAAGTTTTCCGTATACTGGGCAAACTGCAGGGAAAAATATATGACAGATTATCGAAACTGAAAAGTTTATTCACGGATGGTGCACCAATGTCGTAGTTTTTGTGTGCAAAAGTTTTGGGCGAATTGTGCACAATTGTGCACATTTTTCTCCTGGAATGGGCGTTGTACGCCTAGATTGCAGTCTGGTACCACACGTGGTAATACAGTAATACAGTGAAAGTAAAGTTTTGCAACGATAGACAATATTATATGCAAGCATATCCTAACACTGCAAATGAAAGTTATTGTTGCAAATGGGACTTGGAATATGTGCATTTGAAATAATGCCTGTACTGCACCTAGTACTGTACCTAACTCTATCATATTTCACAGGACAAGTAGGCCCTATTGTCTGCAGACTGGGAATATTTTGAGCAAAAATATTTATAACAATGAATTTTGCAAAAAAAATATTTTGACTGAAAACCTTGGGAAATTATTATTCACTATAAAAATCAGTATTGATTATCAAACACGAGCCGAAATATACCCGGCGTTGCCCGGGTTATTTATAACTTTCAAGGGATTACGTGGTACGTGGGCGGGAGGGGGCGAGTAAGCCTGGAACCACATTGTTGGAAAACCAATAGATTGGGTGACGCGATGAAGAGGTGTTTAGCGTTTTACGCGTAGAAGGAGGCGTGGGCGGAGGTCACGTGACCCCCAGTGACCTAGGTCAGGAAATTCCCTGTCCCCTGCAAAGGTTTGAAGTTGATAGGATTAAAACTGTGGGAATGCATAGTGGCAGACAGACAGACACTCCCTTTTATATACATACATATATAGATAACGTGATTTGATTTTAATAGCGATGAAAAGGCTTTCACGTTAAAAGGTCATCCTGCATAAGCTGTTTTTCCCGTTGAAGAAACCGGCAGTGTATTCGGTGAAACATGACTAGGACCCTAGCGCGAGTGCCCCAGTCATAATTTCCATCACGGACGTTAACAATCACACGAGCAGTATCCCGAACTTGTATATAGGCAACGCGGCGAAAGTCTGCGCGGAACCGGTGGCCACCCTTGAGACCGTACGCGAGCCCGCGCTTCAAGCAATCGTGACACAAATGTAAGTTGCGTGTACAGTGAAACTAGTTTAAAAGGATCACTAATAAAAGTGTTCCAAAATTACGAGTAGTCCCTTAATACAAATGGTCCAAAAGGCAAGTCTCACTGTGTCTAGTGCAATAGAACCTCTTTAAAATACAGTAAAACTGTCTATGGTGGAAATTTGATGCTGGAAAAACCTGTCTACGGTGGGAATTTTATCCAGTCTCATGAGATTCCACCATAGAACGGTTTTACTGTAATAACATTGGGACCAGATGTTTGTACAGTGAAATCTGTCACATTGTACACCTGGATAAACTGAACACTTGTCAATATTGAAGAGTTATGAGCAGGTAAAAAGTTAGTCTTACGTACGTTCATACCTTGCTATATTGAACACCTCTCTGTTTTGAGCACTTTTCACCAGTCTTGTAGGCGTTCAATATACACAGGTTTTACTGTATTAGTTTCGAGAGATTTGTTTAGAGAGGCAAGTTACAAATGGGAGGCCCGTGTCAGGACCGAACGTTTGTATTTGTTTAGGTGAGGTTATACCATATTGCAAAATGAAAGGACCATTGTTTGCTTCCAAGTGGTTGCTGACACCAGCTATCCAAAATTAATGATGACATGCTTTTATTTGTGTCAATACCATATCATACGTGACGTAATACGTGACCGTACTGATAACGTATGCACGTCTCTCTTTAACAGACTTCCCGAGACAGCGGAAGACGACGATGACGACTCGACTTTCTTGCTGGAAGAAGTAACCAAATAACTCCCAGGGTCCAAGTAGCTTTACAGAGGTGGTGTACAGTAGCGGAGGTTCGTCGACTGCCGAAAGACCACCTGTCAGCATCGACCAGGTGGGTTATTATATTACCATTAACCTATACGTAGATTTTGTCGATGTGTTCTCACTATACGTTGTCTGTTACGTGCTGTTTCTGTTTAGCTTTGGAACGTTATGAAACGGGAACAGGTAATGCGCAGTCTGTCGCACGACGTCACCAGAGACGAGTGGAGATGGCGAATGTCCGAATTCACTCCTCAACAGTTGGAGACCATTGCATCGAGCATGTCACTCCTCGTGCCCACAAGTGTTTAAAGACCTTCGGTGTGAGGATGAACGAGTTGGTGCGACGAACAGGCAATGCGATGATGTGTTGCGTGAAGAGGACAGGATGTTACTTGAGTGAGACGGTAGCAGGTGTGCAGAATTTAGGAAACATTTGTATATATGAGTCGAAGTCACCATTTTGCAAACTTGCTAGTAAGTTAAAAAAAAACTCAATGACTGCATGGCCAATGTAATAAGTAATGTAGAAACGTCAACTACACACAAAGAAAAAATATAAACAAAGCAAGTGTTGCATTAAAATGTGTGGATGTCCCTCAAAGTAATCCAGGACAACACCTTCAAGGATGATGCCACGGTACCGAATTCCACCCAGAATTCTACCATACAATACTGGTCCAATAATGCTACCATTGTGAATAGAACACCAAACATTCGCTCTCCAGTTCACTTGGTGTACGCATGAACCCATAGCCTATAGGTTTTGTTGCATATTGTTTTGCTTTCCTGCATGCATGTGGTTTTGACGACACTCTTCCTTGCACACATGCGTTTGTAACGAAACGCTTCACTGCAGTGCACAATTGCGTTAGACGAAAATGTCAATTAGAAATCATACGTTCGTCGGAAACACTTGCAAATTGGCCTAAGTTGTCACACATGCCGCGAGCTACAACATTGCAATTGGGTGTGATCCCTTCAGACATTTAGTTCCCAAATTGGAACATCGATGACCTTGAAAATTCCACTCAAAGTCGCAAATAGTTACTTATTCAGAGAGCCCCCATGGTACTCGTAGACGACAATGACATCAATTTGTTAATACCTCTTACCGTTCCAAAGTTATTCGAAGGTGCAAGAGACTTTTTGAACA
The DNA here is from genome assembly GCA_034695945.1 of Glomeris hexasticha. Classification (NCBI taxonomy): domain Eukaryota; kingdom Metazoa; phylum Arthropoda; class Diplopoda; order Glomerida; family Glomeridae; genus Glomeris; species Glomeris hexasticha. Next base: position 27,184 of record JAQIWR010000132.1, read on the forward strand.
CTCTGTATATATATGTAGATCATTGTCCAATAGCATTATATTCTTATCTGCAAAATTCAGAATCAATCTGTGAGTTTGGAGTAGGCCTATATACAACTGCAGTTCATATGTTTAGAAAGTTGGCAAAATTGTATGTGAAGTGCAGCTCCCAAGGTAAAATTCCTGCAATGAAGTAACTTGTCGCAGGTTTGAGAACATGGAAATGTGCACCAGTGACTGACCTTCAAATGACAATAAAATCAACGATCCAAAGTCATGACTTTTGCATCCATCTCCTATATTGAGTATTAAAATCATGATTAGTTCTAAAGTTTAGAAAGCTCAGTAATGTGGTTCAGAAGTTTAGAAAGCTCAGTAATGTGGTTCAGAAGTTTAGAAAGTTATCGTTTATTCCAACATTACTTTCCATCGAATACAATATTATCGCAAATATGGATGTCAATATTTTGTCGGGTGTCCTCTGCTCTTGATAACTGCCCTTATTCTTTGTGGAATGGACTAGAAAAGATATTTACCTTTGCAGGAAGTGCTAGCCAAAATGTTCTCAGACTAACTATTAATTCGTCTTTGGTCGTTGATTTGTCAGAAGCCAGGCCTTTCTTCAACACTTTCCAGACATTTTCTATTGGGTTTAGATCCGGTGAATTGGCTGGCCAGGTTAAAAGAGGGCTTTCTCTGTCCTGGGAACAAGGAAGGAATCCAAGATAGCGGTGTAGCAGTCAGCATTCATTCGTCCTTTTAGAAAACACATCTTACCAGGTCCACGTTCTTATATGCAGCCCCATGCCATAACTTTCGTTGGAAACGTTAGGCCTACTGACCGCATTGTGCTTTCTGGAAGAAATTCTTCACCGCGTCGTGGATACACCCGCACACTTGGTCACCAAAACTTACGCAGAAAATCAATTCATCACTGAAGATGACTCTCCTCCAGTTGTTCAGAGTCCAATGACGATGATCCTTCGCCCAATGAAGTCTGCATTGTCGTTGCTTCTTCATGAGGTGTGGTGTGACTTTTGGCACTCGTGGTATGAAGCCGAAATATTGCAGCCTTCTTTGGGTTGTTGTCTTGGATATCGGTTTCTTTATGTTTTGTGACTAAAGTTTTGCCAATTAACACTGCAGATGTTGCAAATATGTCATGCATCACAGTGTGCTTCAGAGCCACAATATCCCTTCTGTACATTTCCGTTGATGACGAAATTATATGGCTTGGAAGGGCCAGTGGGGCGAATAGCTATGGCCACTGGTGTAGGGAAAATGTGGGTGGGGCT
>JAQIWR010000133.1:0-28344 GCA_034695945.1 Glomeris hexasticha
ACCATCACAGACCATCATGAACCATCAGGAACCATCACATGGACCATCACCGTGATGGTTTATGGAACATGGGATGTAATGGTTTTTTCCAATAGGGAACCAATCAGCTCCTTGTCCTGACCAAAAAGAACTGCGTAACCACGCCCCTTTTAGAATAGTTTTTATTTAATTTCTCGTTAACTATTGCGAATTCATTAGTACTTCCTATCGAAACTTTCTATAGTTTTTTATTGTGCACAACATATAAAAAACTTTTTCTATCGTTCCCTGTCCCTTTAAATATTATTTAATTATCTACATACTTATTTATCTGCTGTATTTAGTAATTTATTGAAATGTGTTTTCCACTCCGGCCGTTGTGTGGCGGTGTAATCGCAACGCTTGTTAGAACGACGCCAGTGACGCCGCCTTGTGGTAGGAGTGAGAAACGGCAATTTGGCGTGCAGCATGGCCATGCGTGCGGTTTAACAATAAATTGCTGGTTTGAACAAGGTTTGAAGATGGAATTGACGGTGGAATCAGAGCATAAGCCCATTGAAACAACTGTTTCTGATGCTGATACGATCGATGGTTTAATGACTGAGCTATGGGAAAATTTGAGTAAGTTTTGATCGTTTTTGGAACGAAATTAGGCCTATAGCTATCGACTATATAACGTGTTTGTCGTTTTCCCGCCTTAAAAAGTCCTATCAGAAAAGAAAAATGTCGAACATGAAAAGCGAATAAGGGAATGCCAAGAGGTATTCCAACTCGTGAAGGAACGTACTAGGAATCTTTGCGGGGGAAATTTCAAATTGGGTAAGTTTTTGAAATGTAATTCTGCATAGGTATTTTGTATTTCTATATATAACCCTAATTCTCACAATATTATCTGTATTGTTAGAATTAAAGCAGTATGAATGTGAAAGCCAGTTTGGGAAGATTCAAGAGGTGACATTTAAAGTAGGCAATGAATTGGTGAGCAATTTTATATCATATATTGTGTGGTTGAATTATTTTGTGCCATATCAGATTTATTCCCATTATTTTAATATATAACTATTGCAGCTGAAATTAAAGAAAACATATCAGTCTCTAATTGAAGCGATGAAAAATGGTTCGTCAAAGAAAACTGACGAGGAATTGGCTCATTGGGAATGTAAGTAAATTTTGTATTTTATTACAGTTTATAAAATAGGTATATATAGTTTAAATTGGTATAATGCTTTTAAAATAAAATAACTTGTTTGTATTTCTTTTCTTTTTAAGCTTATATGAAATCATTAATGGAAATGATGTCCGTATTGGAACACGAACTAGAACGTCAGGATGAACTGTTTGCCGATTACGGTCAAACGTTCCTGCAGGTAGGGTTTTTTTAAAGACTGCATTCAAATGATCGACGTATAAATGTCGGTAATGCTAGTTGATGAACAGGAAATTGAGAGGATTGAAGGACAGCGTGAAAGACCAGGCGGAGACCACGGAAGATACCGACAATCCACCGGATAAGCGCGCCGGAATGACCGCAGATGTCACGTCCAAGAATTAACCCCATGTTCTGAGACACTTTGTTATGCTAATCGGGGGAAAATAATGGCAAGTTTTATTTGTAGATCTAATTTGGAGGATATTCAATGTATATGTTACAGGGAAAATGAGAAATCAGGGAATTTGAAGAATTTTCCCATAAAAACGCCGATTACGATAAAACTAGCCGTTTTTCCACAAAAACACCGTCAACATAAATTGACCGCAGGGTGCAAATATACGTAAGTCAAACCAGTGTTATTTACGCTGGGATGGTTAGGTTAGTTTAGATTAGGTTAGGTTATGTTTTTCAGTTAACAAGCGTAACCTAATTATCTTCAGCTAACGAAAAGTAGTTTATGATACGTATTTCGACCTTCCAAACAGTTTATGTTGACGGTGTTTTTGTGGAAAAACGGCTAGTTTTATAGTAATCGGCGTTTTTACGGGAAAATTCTTCAAATTCCCTGATTTCTCATTTTCCCTGTAACATATATGAATGTATTAGCAATTTTTAGTTGGTTTCAAAAGAATTACGCGGGATTGAATAATCCATTTGTCAATGAATTTTTAGATTTGAATCCTTTAATAACAATAAATAAATATGGTATAATATAGTACATTTTTCTATTGATTCTTGATTTGTATCTTTTTTTTAGAACAAGAAAATTGAAGATGCACGTCCAGTGTACGAGAAACTGGTGACGCAATTCCCCAACGCAGGACGATACTGGAAGTTGTACATTGAACAGGAGGTGTTGTATTGAAATATTTAGACTTTTAATGCTTCCAAGAAGCAAAACTGAGTTATTTGACAAGTGCGAGTGGCGTATTATTACGGCATTACGCCGCGCCAACGGTGTAACAATCCGTCGAAGAAGGTAACGGCCGCGTTGATCTCAGATATGTCACTGGAATTAATAAAATTCCTACTGATGAAAATATTTTATCTTATGAATATATAAAAGAAAGAATTTACCTGAGTTGAGTTGTGGTCTCAGTTACTGACTCCTGTGTCATTTATTGCGTCCATTTCCTCTCTTCAGTCCTATATATTATATACCAGATCAACATTTGAATATGCTCGTGTTATACACAGACATTATTATGTGAGACCGTGTGCATGTGGAAATACAGGAATGAGTTAAAATTGAAACAACAATGTTTTGGGTTCGTGGGAAAAATATTCGGTGACAATACTCAAAATACGTATAAAGTATAAAGTACAGGATTTTGTGCGATTTAATAAGAAAGACAGGCACATTTACATTTGATTTGGTAACGTTGTGGTCAAGTGGCTATTAACACAGGCAACATGTGTTTTATTTCAGACACGAAATAGAAATTTTGAGAAAGTTGAAAAGGTAGGAAGAAAGTGAATGCTATATAAATTACCGTGATTTTGTTTTATAGAAACTGCATAAGTTTTTGTTATAGCTGTTCCAAAGATGTCTCATGAAGGTATTGAATATAGATCTATGGAAATGTTACCTTGGTTACGTCAAGGAGACGAAAGGCACATTACCTTCGTACAGGTTTGTTTGCGCGGACAAATGCCAGAGGGGCATTTCCTTCTGTCTTTGTCCATTATATAATGTGCACTTTACCACGTGCATTTTACATCTACACTATGATTTTTTGATACAGGGAAAAAATGGCGCAAGCTTACGACTTTGCGCTCGAGAAAATGGGCATGGACATCATGTCGTACGCCATTTGGGCCGATTATGTCCAGTTTCTGAAAGCTGTGTAGGAACCTTGATAATTACTTTACTATAATTAGTCCCTAGCTTTCTTTTTCTAGCGCAATTGAATTGGAATTACATCTAAGAATCGAAATATTTTGACGAAAATAGAGAAGCCGTTGGTTCGTACGCGGAAAACCAGCGAATCACGGCGGTCCGAAGGGTGTATCAGAGAGGATGCGTGAACCCGATGATAAACATAGAACAGTTCTGGAAAGATTACGTCATTTATGAACAGGTATATGTTGTGTTAATAACGAGTGACAATTCATGCAAGTCCGACAACATTATTTTATGCATAAAAGTTGAATCTTTTTTCATTATTGAATGGCATTATACAGACGCTAAAATGCAAATAAATTGACCCTTTACAGCCAATGACAGAACATTAAAAAAGGTCAATTATGTTGTAATTTATCTTTCACTTTCTAATAAGTGTCACCATTTTAGGATTCATAATTAATGGAGTATTATTTGCAAAGTAATTGGATTCAATAATTTAATAGAGGACTTGCATGTATTAAAGCTCTATGTTCGCAAATATGGATCTTTATTGTGCTGTACAGTGTCTTCATTATTAACCAGTACTGTTTTGTATTTAACAGAACATTAACCCGATAATAGCCGAGAAAATGGTTGCGGACAGAAGCCGAGATTACATGAACGCGCGACGGGTTGCCAAGGAATACGAATCTGTGACGAGAGGATTGAACCGGAATTCAGCATCCAGTCCTCCACAAAACACACTGGAGGAAGCTAGACAAGTGGAACTGTGGAAAAAGTACATATCTTGGGAAAAGAACAACCCATTGAGAACCGAAGATCACACGTTAATAACTAAGAGAGGTGACTGTGACTTTTATGCCATTTGTCTTTAAAAGGTTAGGTCAGAATAAAAATGACTAATTTGGAGGATGAGACAAAAAAATGAAGAAGCATTCATCTTTGAAGAGATGTACCTACATTAATATAGTAAATTTAAGTGGTCCTTTCCTATTCTGCGCAATTGTACATTCTAAAAATATAGTTATTAATGAGGCTATTTTAAATTGTTATTTATTCCGACCCTCCTTTAAACTGAAATGAATAGCCTCTTTTTAAGTGTGTGTGAATAAAAAAGCAAAGTGTTATTTCTTTAGTGATGTTTGCTTACGAGCAGTGCTTAATGTGTCTCGGTCACCATCCCGACATCTGGTACGAAGCCGCACTGTTTTTGGAACAGTCCAGTAAATTATTAATGGAGAAAGGGGTAATTGGATATTGTATATTGGAACTGATTTCTGTTGCATCTCATCACGCATCAAGTTGAAATGCAACATTTCGGTTAATAGGATATGAACGCCGGCAAATTGTTTAGCGACGAGGCGTCCGCGATTTACGAGCGGGCAACGACAACTTTGCTGAAGAAAAATATGCTTCTGTATTTTGCATATGCGGATTTCGAAGAGGTGAGCGTAATAATTTGTGGAAAAATTACATGTGACGTTTAAATTTGTGACAATTTTATTTTTCTTAACTTACAGGGAAGGATGAAATATGAAAAAGTCCATCACATCTACACGAAGTTCTTGGAAATCACCGATATTGACCCAACATTGGTATGTGTGTATAAATAAATACTGACTGATGGGATTTAATTGTGTAATAATTGGCTTTTTTATTTCCAAGGCTTACATTCAATATATGAAATTTGCAAGAAGAGCGGAAGGAATAATGTCTGCGCGTGAGGTTTTCAAGAAAGCCCGTGTCGACTTGCGGGCATCGCATCACGTATATGTTTCTGCAGCTTTAATGGAATATTACTGCAGCAAGGTCTAATATTCTTAAAAACAAATTTGTAGCTTTAATAAAATTTCCTATGTTTTATTTCTTCTATTTTATTTTACAGGACAAAAATGTCGCGTTCAAAATATTTGAACTTGGTTTGAAAAAATACGGTGATAGCCCTGAATATATTTTGGCATACATCGATTACCTTTCACATCTCAATGGTGAGGTGTAATATTATTATTATTGTAGTGTGTATGATTAAGTATTTAAATAATTGTTTTAACTTTTTCAGAGGATAACAATACGAGAGTATTGTTCGAACGAGTTTTAACTTCGGGTTGTTTGCCGCCAGAAAACTCGGTGTACGATGTGATTTTTGTTTAATGTAAATGTATAAACACGAGGCTCTAACTAGTTTGGATTTTTAGAGATATTTGGAACAAGTTTTTGGAGTTTGAGTCCAACATTGGAGATTTAGCGAGTATTTTGAAAGTGGAACGAAGAAGAGCTTGCGTCATAGATAAGGTGAAAGAATGCGGCAATTTTCCACTTGTGTAGATTTAAACATGAACATTTCCTTTATATTTAACAGCTTCAGGAATTTGAAGGAAAAGATACGGCTCTGTTAGTTGACAGATATAAATACATGGATTTGTTTCCTTGCACACCGGGAGAATTGAAAGCCATTGGATACAGAGTACAATATACGATTGCGAGATTTTTTGAATTTTTTGTCCATATCTTTTGACGGCTTTTTACAACACCGATATTTAAGGAACTTGCGAAGCAACATTCTTCCAACTTTAACGCCCCGGTTGCATCGGCTAAAGAATCCTCAATGGACATTGAAGATGACTTGGATAAAAAGCCCCAGTACCCAAGACCGGATATAACACAAATGATTCCTTTCAAACCGCGCCAAATATATCGTCAGTTTTGCTTTGTTGGCTATTTTTCAAGAGCACTTTTCAATTCGTATCTTTATGTGATATTGAAGATTCTGGGTTACACCCAGTTCCTGGAGGAGCATTTCCACTGCCACCATCTGCAGCTCATCTTCTTACTATTTTGCCTCCTCCAATGTGTTTTCGAGTAAGTAATGATCTCAGGTTTTGCATTTTTTATGTACGTTGCCGAGATCTGTGCATGTGATGAATTTTATTTCGTTTTCAGGGTCCATTCGTTGGTGTGGAAGAACTTATGGATAGCTTCCGAAAGATAAATCTTCCAGATAATGGTTTGTATTCTATTATTGTGTTTGTTTTAATGAAACTAGTATGAAACTATCGTATTCACGTAATGTAATTGCTCGTGTTCACATATACTCGGACTGCTGTATCTGTGCCGGTGGAGGGGGAAAACGGACAAAAGAGTGGACCAATTAAATGGGGCTCATACAATAGGAATACAATAGGAACAAGATAATCCTTTCTCCCCTTGACCGGCACAGATACAGCAGTCCAAGTATATCAGGATTGGATTTACAGTATTTCTTTTCCATTTCATGATATGAACATTAAATATACCCTTACAAAAAAAACTGGAGTTTGTTCCGTAAAACTTCTGTTTTGCATATTTTCATGAATGAAAAGTACTGTGTTATTAAGAAACAAACTGCAGTACACTGGACTCTCCATAAGCCAGGCATTCCTTGCACACATGGGTGCCGGATTATTGAGATTATAATTAAAGTTTTTGGTACACAGTGTGTGGAAAGGGTTCATTAAATTTAATTATGACAAATATGACAGGAACATCCCCTATTGGAAAAATCCCTCACATGAAGGTGTACCATAAACCACCACGGTGATGGTCCATGCTGGTGAATGGTACAGACCACGTGATCTGAAATTGCCAACCATCACAAACCATCCCTACCATTAAACCACCATCACATGGAACATCACTGTGGTGGATTATGGTACACCTTCATGCTCGCCTTCATGTGAGGGAATTTTCCAGTAGGGTCAACTTCCTATGCAGTTTAAATATCGAGAGTCTGGTGTATTTTTTGTGTAAGGGATATTTAATACAAATGTTAAAATTTAGTTTACTTGAACTGGAAAACCTGGGATTTTGTTCTACCGTTGAAATCCTGGAATTTTTTGAAATTCTGTGAAATTTATCATTTTATTAGATATTTATGAAAAACAGTTTGCGTTGCAGTATTAATTGTTTCGTTATGTAACCAGTTGTCACTATTCACACAACAATTAATAACTACAGTATCAGTCGAGTCGCTTATTTTATGTCTTGGAAAAAATGATAATCCTGGAATTTTGAAATGAAAGTTCAGTAAACTTGTAGCTAATGTTATACAATATATAATGGGAAATTAGATTTAAACGAAGTTGTAATATTTTGATTGTAATATAATCAAACTTTGGGATTACTTATTACTAAAATGCAATTAATTTATTATAGCTCCAACTCCGGCCGAAAACGGAATTGAAAAGAACGTAAAATTCTTTAGCATGATGTCCCAACACGGTTCGTTGTACGGCAGGAAGCGGAAAGGAGTTGATGGTAATGAAGAGAGTGACGATGATGATCACAACATCGCACCACCGGCTTACGATATTTATCGAAGCAGGCAGCAGAAAAAAGTCAGATAATTCCATTATCAGTATACTATCAACTCAACATATTGATTTCATGTTGTCTTTATGTCAGCTCAACTGATGTGGTTCATAGAATTGGAAAAACCCTTGTTTGAATTGTCTATTGATCACGCGTGCACCTACATGCGAAGAATGAAATGGACAAAACTCATTTTCTCGCATTAACTTCATATTTGGGCATCGTGATCAATGTTGGCTCTTTTCATTATTATCGTTTTAATTTTCTTGTAGCATTGTAAATTTCACTTGAATGGCAGACTATATGATGCCCAACTGTTTTAATGTTATGCTTTTATCAGACCCATATTACACTTCAGTGACGACACACAAATGTAGTGTGTTTGCTGTGTGTAGTATATACAGGTTTGCATTGCAATAGTTACTGGAGTGACGTAATAAATGGTTTTCAAAAAAAAATATAATGGAGTTTCCTAGAACTTTGTTGAACTTTTTATACGAGTACAACATTTTCAACTAGACAATTATAACTGTTTATTGTGAATCAGAATTCTATAAAAAAAGCAAAGTTCATAATATATAAAGTCTGTTTTAGAATTAAGTTTACTAATATTGAAAAATGCAAATTATAATCCTCAATGTATTTTTTTTAGTTTTTATTTGCGCAACATTCTACAGTACATTCCCTGATATTTAATTTAGTTTTGGTAATACAGTATTGGATATAATTTGTGAGAATAGATTGGTGTTTTAAACAGATTTTGATATGGAAATACCAATGCCCTAGAGAGCCTTTACAATTTGCCCTTGACATGCAACGCCGCCCTGGTGTTGCAATTAGGAAACCATGCATTTATTGTTTTTATTGAGAGTGCATTTTTCACAATTCACGGTTAAAGGTCATCTTGCTTTCGGACCTTTGCTCGGACCGCTTATTTGTATTTTGGGAGTGATTGGTTCGGATTTTTATTGAAGTTTAATTCAAAGTGGAGTTTGTTGAATCGGTCGCAAGATGGCGCTGATCGAACGAAAAACTTAAAACTCGTGTTTTTCGACTTTGGATGGATGCAGGTCAGTGCTCACGCTTTTATATATATTCTCGTTTATTACACTTGGTGCCAAACTGTCAGGTCATCGGCTCCTTGCAGGATTTCTGCCTGGCCAAACACTGTGTTGTAGATTGGCGTGATTTTTAGTCTAGTTGTTTTTGGACAGGCGCGAAAAATTTGACGAAAAAGAAAGATGGCCGCCGATTGACTAACATGGCGGCGGGGCTTTTTGTTTTTATTTCAAGTTGTAATCTCATCAGAGATTGACATGTGAGGTGTGGAGGAACAAGTTCACACACCGGGACAATTTCCCGAACTTATATTACACGTTTGTTTTGCTCTCAAATAGGCCTACATGCATTTATTGCTCGTAATTGTACACAAGGAAGTGCATTAACAACTCGGGTCAACTGGGAATTGAATGCATGAAAGACCTGGTTGTAATATTCTCATGCAGCAAATGATCCAAGAAATAAAATCATTTCCTCATAAGAAAATACAGCGAAAATAGTGTCATTTTATTGGTCTCTTATTAGGCTATGAGCAGTTTTCTATTGCATATTATTTATCTTTTAAACTTCCTTTTATTATCTGACCAGATAAACCATATCCAATTTGTAATTATATAGTTCTTCATAATGCAGCACATATGACGCGTCATTTTTGTACATGTTTTTGAGGTTGTTTAAAAAATTAAGGTGTATTTTAAAGGCTGTATGACTGGTAAAAATATATAATGGGCAGTCTTTTTCAAACATGACTCAATGTTATTTCCAAAAAGTCAGCATGTGTATAGTACATCACCCTGATGATGTAACCATTTATAGTAATTTGTATTTAGTAGAATATCATCTTTTATTACTTCACAATTTATCTATTGCTTCATTCACACCCTTCTGTGAGTGGTTATTATACGAGTGTTTAAAAGAAAGGAGTGTCTGAAATATGCAAAAAGCCAGACAGCTGATCAGGTTACATTTGAGTAAAGTCAGGAATTGCAAGAAAATATAGACACTGGATTTTTATAGATGTTAACATGAAAAAAAATATTGAAAATTACTGCGCTGACTAGCTTATAATAGATCTTGCTTTCACAATTTTCAGTACTTTTTTGAACTAGTTTATAAGATTACTGTTCCAAATAAGATAATATTAGCACACAAATAATAACGTTTTAAAAGAAGTTTTTAATTATATTTTACTGCGGATCAGTTTGCATGTTGATGTAGCGTCACCTGGTGTTGCAAATTGGAATTACAACTAGGTGACTGCATTACTTCAACGTGAACAATTTATTCAACTCGAAAGTATTTTTAAAGATGGTTTTAATGAATTATTTTTTGAATCCTGAGATTTATAAAACAAGTGAAGGGGGATTTTTTTTAATGATGTGAAACTTGAGACAAACATGCCAGTTGTGATGGCAACCGTGTGTATTTTTACTTGGGGTGGTGGTGACTCATTTCACACATTTTCCTGGAGATATTCAACCCAAACTTTTGTCCAGAAAACCTTTTTTTTCCATAGAGCAGTTCATTAGGCCTAAAATTTACTTACTGTACATTTCCAAACCAACATCATCCAAAATGGTTTGTAATATTTGTAAGGTGTGGTACTGAAATAAATAGGGCCTATGTATCAGTTTATATTTCATTATCGGGTCTAATCCAATCTTATGGAGGGTTTATTCTCTGAAATCAATGGTGGTTGCTAGTCATTCGAACCTCCCTGTAATATCGACTGAAACCAGTTTGTGTTGGTTTCGTCGACGTGGTTACACCCAAACATTGTGGGCGGACAATGAAATATTGGCCCAACGTTTTTTACCATTATGCTTTCATGAGGTGACTCACTAAAAACCCACACCAAAATTACATTTCCTGCCTTTCTATAACCATGATGTCATTGCTTAGCATCTCATCTAGTAAACTTGGAAGCAGGAAGGTGCAATTTTTATGGTAATAAAAAAACTGGCCAATGAGGTTATAACACCTCCAGTATATCCTTTAAAGTACATGTTCCCCTTTTTAGAAACTGGGTGGGAAAGTAGGAACTTTAATAATGTAGTTATTATCACATTGAGGTCATCTCGTTTCCTAACCTGAAAATTACTACCCACACGCGAGAAACCCACAAACAAACGACACATTTTTCAGTTGGTGGCATATGCAACAAATTTATTAATGTACAATTTCAAGTCAACTAGTTAAGTTTGTTACAAATCTGCAACAAGTATTACAAAAATGAAGAACAAGCAGAGGGGAAAATGGATTTGTGGTAGGTTGAAACAAAGATTAAGCAGTTTCTTCCTGCGGGTTGTCTTCTTCGTCGAATTCTCCCTCATCTTCTGCGGTGGCTTCTTGGTACTGTTGGTATTCGGACACCAGGTCGTTCATGTTGGATTCGGCTTCTGTGAATTCCATCTCGTCCATGCCTTCACCGGTGTACCAATGCAAGAAAGCCTTACGACGGAACATAGCTGCAAAGAAACAAATAAAGTTCCATTTAATACGTGGTTAATACGACCATTTGGGTTGAAACCACCAGACTATCTTACCGGTAAACTGTTCGGAGATGCGTTTGAATATCTCTTGGATGGCGGTGGAGTTTCCGATGAAAGTAGCGGACATCTTCAGACCACGGGGTGGGATGTCGCACACCGCGATCTTAACGTTGTTCGGGATCCACTCTACGAAGTAGCTGCTGTTCTTATTTTGGACGTTGAGCATCTGTTCGTCCACTTCCTTCATGGACATCCTGCCTCTGAACATCGCGGCAACCGTCAGGTAGCGGCCGTGTCTCGGGTCGCAAGCGGCCATCATGTTCTTTGCGTCGAACATCTACCGTCGCAAACCCAACATTATGAATGAAAAGTGCAATTTTATGGCAGTATTTTTTGTCAAAGGGGCCATTACCTGTTGTGTCAGTTCTGGGACCGTGAGCGCTCTGTACTGTTGGCTTCCGCGTGACGTCAGAGGTGCGAAACCGGGCATGAAGAAGTGAAGTCGGGGGAATGGTACCATGTTGACTGCGAGTTTACGGAGGTCGGCGTTCAACTGTCCAGGGAACCGCAGACACGTCGTCACTCCGGACATTGTCGCGGACACCAGATGGTTCAGGTCACCGTAAGTTGGGGACGTCAGCTTGAGGGTTCGGAAGCAAATGTCGTAGAGGGCTTCGTTATCTATGCAGAACGTCTCGTCTGTGTTTTCCACCAGTTGATGGACTGACAGGGTTGCGTTGTATGGTTCAACGACGGTGTCTGAAACCTATTTTACCAAACGAGAAACCAATCTCATGTACCGTTCTTACTCAGTTGGCTTGTTATACCAGTATTTTACCTTTGGGGATGGGACTACGCTGAACGTGTTCATAATTCGGTCTGGGTATTCTTCACGGATTTTGGAAATTAACAAGGTGCCCATGCCGGATCCAGTGCCGCCACCGAGAGAATGAGTAAGCTGGAATCCTTGAAGGCAATCGCATCCTTCCGCTTCTTTCCTAACAACGTCTAAGACTGAATCCACCAACTCGGCACCTTCGGTGTAGTGTCCCTTAGCCCAGTTGTTTCCAGCACCACTTTGACCTGCAATCAATTTCCCGAATCATTAATATTTTTCTTGCCATTTTTATTTTAAAGAATATTGAAGAAACCGCACCGAAGACGAAGTTGTCGGGTCTGAAGATTTGTCCGAAGGGGCCTGATCTTACGGAATCCATGGTCCCTGGTTCCAAATCGACGAGGATGGCACGTGGCACGTACTTTCCACCTGAATAAGCAAAAAAAAGTTGGCATCAAGTCACGCACACCACAAAAAGTTCAGGTAGTTTTTTATTTTAAATTTTTTTGAGTGAACTTTATTTTTTTCTTTTACAACCACAAGGCGTGGAAAAGAGTTGTGGGATCGCCAACCTTCCATACTTTTACAATTTATGCACTGGAACCACTTCCTGCAGTTAGTGCAAATCTTCTCACCCCACCCATTTTTTATTTTGTTCTCCCCTCATCCATTTTATGGTCTATGTATAGCACATGCAAATATGAATACGAGAGACCCAGGTGCTTGTAAAATAAGTAAAATGAAAGGATGTTACAAAAGGACAATGTAAACTGGAATCCTCTCTACCCATCCCACTGCTTGACAAAACTGGTTTAAGAAAATTTTCACCACTCTTTACACTTTCAAATTGCATTGTTCACATACAAATTCTAGTACATAGATGGGAAACTTAACAATAGTCCATCCAGGAAGCTTTGCAGTAGACAGTGAATGTTGCCGAATGTTACAAGGTTAATTTGCATTACTCATTTGAATGTAAACGCAAGACATTCAACAATGTATTCGCTTGGATGCACTAAAAAATAGGCTTAACCCATTTCACCTTGGCTAAGATAGCAAAAATTATAATTACAGTAATTATTGATCTGCGCGTTTGTAAATTACATTTCCGACTAAAATATAAATTAACTTGTCAATTTTAATCTTTCCTTTTAACGGAAATCATAATCAAGGATTTTTAATTTATTATTAAAAAAATGAAATATTTTTACCTGATGCTTCATTGTAATAGACATTGATGCGTTCAAGTTGTAAATCTGAATCTCCGTGGTAGGTTCCAGTGGGGTCAATTCCGTGTTCGTCAGAAATAACCTCCCAGAACTGCGCAGCAAATAAAAAAAACATTTAAAATAGTTATTTTTATGCTTTTTAACCAGTTGGGCGTGGTTATGCATAGTAAAAAAATACCGGTTTAAAAAAAAATAACTGCAGTTTTGTGCCATAAAACGGTGAAAACCCACCATTTTATGGCACAAAACAGCAGTTATTTTTTTTAAGAACTGAGGCATTTTTTGTTAGGGATAACCGAACGATGACGTGTACACAAGCAAAAATACTCTCAAAAAATCGATAAACTCGCCCGCTAAACAAGCATTCTTTCATATTTTATACAGCAAAATGGCATAAAGGACTTAGTATTAAAACATTTTTAATTCAAATAGTTTCGTTTGCAGAAGGAAACGCCGACCAATGAGCTCATTGCGCCGACGGTAATGGCGTCCATCTTTTGTTTTTCGCTTTACCGCCATCTTTTCCCCGCCCAAATGCCGGTTATTATATCATTGTAAAAAGCGATCAATTAACCTATTTCCATGGAAACGATGACTGGAGAAAGAACGATTAACGTAAACATGTAAAAACGGTTTTGGATTGCATTCAACAAAGCGTTTTTCCCCTTATGTCCATCCTTGGTCCACCCCTGTATTCGTGATAATGGAATCGGCCCGTCATCACGTGTCACGTCTGTTGGCGCGATTCTGACAACGGCCGTCGCCATTTCTCCAAACAAAGAACCCCTCCCAAAGTATTCAGCAGTCGCATGGATCACCCTTAAAATTCCCAACTTTAGATATTTTTAAATACTTCCTAAATAGATCAATTCCATTAGAGATTAATTTGGTTATGAAAAGCTAGAAATGGATTGATCGGCCGATCGAAGTTGGCTTCTTCGCATTATTGAATGCCGCAATGCGCACACGACGTTAGCCATTTCCGAGGCAAAAACCGGTTAATCTACTACGATGAACCTTTAAAACAGCTCTCACCTTTGCGCCGATCTGGTTTCCGCACTGACCGGCTTGGATGTGCACTATTTCACGCATATTGATAATAGGAATGAGTTATCGTAAAAACTAACCACGTTGTTTACAAGGCGGCTGACAGTTTTCAACTGAAACCGTTGTTGGGAGGGAAATGCTTATATAGTGAAGTAGGCGGGGCATTTTCGATTTTTCAAATAACGCGGTGTGATTGGTCGATCGGAGGCGGACTGATTAATTATGCAGGCTGACGTCACGGCCCCCTTGTTAGTTTCGTTATGCCTAAATATGGACGTTGGTCTAACTGTTTTGCAATGTTTTGTGTCGATTGACGAGTTTTCGTTGCGTTTGGAGTTTTTTCCTGCGTTGTTGGATGCAGGTGGGCGCAGGTTGTTTTAGGTGGTGAAAAATAAGAGGGGGTTTAAAAGCAAACAGGTTGGATGAAATTCAAGGTTATTCAAATTTTTATCTTCGGTACGCTTTCGCAAATTAAAAGCTTTATAAAGACACTCGGGATTGCGCTCTTATAAGAAAAATATTCTTTGAACAATTAATGAATCGAGTGGTGAATGCAGCTATATAAAATGTTTCGGCACGTTTCCTATTATTAATATCCCAATTTTGCATTTAGATCACTGGAAATTGAGAAAATAATTGTAAGTTTTAACACTCGATCTTAATTGGTATTAAAAATAACTACACACACAAGACGTGCTCCAGATGAATTCAGGATCAAAGTGATGTATTTTTGTGTAGCTATAAACGAGATCTTTTATATTGGTATATAATATGTATTTGATGTTTTCACACCTTGTAATATTTTTGTCTCTTTTGTTGGGAAAAAAACTGGTCTGACGTCGAATTTAAAATTATTCGCTGTTAAAAAAAAATGTTGAATTGTCCTAAAGAAGTATGCGAAGTACTGTATAATATATTTCATAATATCCGCATGGAAGTTGTTTAGGTGAAGCGCTATAACTGATAATGCTGATTTTTTTGTTGTTTTATTAATATGCTCCTAAATATAGGGAAACCTGTCTATAGTGGAATCTCAAGGGACCAGAAAAAATTACAATTTTGAGTTTTATTATATGAAGTTTTTTAACAAGAGTGGTTTTAATAATACAGATGCAAATTGAACTTTATACATCTAATTGTTTTCCCAAAGTGTTTTGCAATGATAACATCCAAGATAACATGATTGACAAAATATAAATTACATTCCATATTTTATTTACAGTTTAATTGCACATCCATATTAAAATAATATCACACAATTGGAAGTAAAGATGACACTGTCTTCCTGAGATCTTCATAAAGTTGTATCAACAATTCTTGTGAATGCGTTTCATTATCTTGTAATATAATGGAAAGCCTGCCAAGACAAGTCCTCAACTCCTGCAATTTCATAGTATAAATTATGCAAATGCACGTACAGTAAATATATTACAAACACGTTTAATATAACCTTGGTACGAGTTAAACATTTGGCTGGAACGTGTGCATCAAATCTGCAACTTTTGCATCGCACCTATAAAGAAAAAACCCATCATGAAATTTAAAACAATAAATATTTTATTGCATTTGCACATTTACTTGTAATCTGTTGACAACTGTCTTCGTCAGTAGACTTAACATATTTCCCGGGCAATTAATATCCACTCTGAATAAGTCGCCATATTCGAGCACCTGGATCTGGAACTCGTAACCGAATAAATGGTCCACGTATTTGCATCCTGTTTCTCTGGTTATGTCTTTAGAATCTTGTTTGTACTTTGTAAAAGCCTGTTTAAAATACTCTGTTATACCAATTCCATTGTTGGGATGCTGGTTATTGAAATTCAAACATGACGCGTGCTGTTTCCTGAATGTCAGACATGATCCAATGGTCTTTGAAACACTTCTAGGAACGATTCTATTTGGGGCTTTGGATAATAACGTTCCTGCTCTGTACTCTTGAGCAATGTTCTCCAAACATTTCCCAAGTCCTCCAGTAATGCAGTTGAATTCCGGTTGATTACCGGTTGCTTTCGATGAACGAGTGAAGTCCAACGCGTCCACCGAATGAGATGAAATTTGTACAAGGAACAGTGACGCAATTTTAGAGTCTTTGGAACAAAAGGTGTGGTCTTTCGGAACACTGTACTGCAAGTAGCACGAAACGTTAATTGGGAACTGCGAACACAGACCGCGCACATTTCCTATCTTTTGCGCGGCGTGCGACTCCAACGTTTCCTGGATTCCAAACCCTAATAAAATAAAATAAAATAAATACAATACAATATTTCATATGCATAAATGATCCATTTAAATTTAACATAATAATTTATGGAACATTCAGTAATATCACTCTTGGTCAAGGTGACTCTTGGTAATATGGAACTATAGTCCTTCCAAAGAAAGATTTAGCTAGGACCATGCCAATTACCATTTTTGAAGGGGTGCATGGTTGAAACACTTGCAGTCGTCTTTGCATCATAGCCTGCATGCACACCTGCAACCGTGCACCCCTTCAAAATTGGTAATTGGCATGGTCCTAGCTCAATCTTTATTTGGAAGGACTATAGAAGCAAATGATTTACCCGTCAATAACGGACATGTTTTGGTGATTATTTTGATTTCGTCAGAATGGTACAGTTTTTTATTGGTTCCTGATGGTGAAACTGCTACAATGAGATGCCAATGTGGACCAATGAGTGCTATGGGGCCTTTATTGGTGATATTCACGCGTAGAATCAAGTAGATTGAATTATCACGGCTTTCCAAACGCGCTTCACACGAAGATGTAAAATAACTGGTTGCTTCTGTAAAAAGAATTGTATTTAACATTAGTATATTTTGAATTGTGATAATATAAATGGATTTTTATTTGCAGGTATTCTTACGGTGCCGGTTGTGGAAAAATTGAGCAGCGTTGGAAATTTCTTCCAAAAGTCTTTTCTGTTTCTCCTGCTGCTCGACAAGACTCTCAAGTGCGTTGGAACACAAGTGGATTTCGGAGAGTAAATTTTCAATTGTGAGTTCATCGGTGAAATTTGATTCATAATTAGAGGTTTCCTGGTTCGCTGCATCCAACGCGCACATCTGTAGTTTGAAATCTTCACGAACGATGATCACCGAGTCTTCCATTCCTAAATGGTATAAACAGAAAAGTTAATTGAATACAGTGGACTCTCTCTATAGTGGCTCCCCTTATAAGGGACTTCATCATGGGCATTATGTACCTTTGTTTTTACAAATTGAGATTGCGGCAAACGCGACACATTTCGGGATGGAAACTTTCATATGATGTTTTAAAATATGTTGTTTGGTGTCTCTTGATTTCTCCTTTTTAATAGTAGTTTTCCATAAATTTTCTCCATCGTAGGAAACAATCCCATGACAGATTGGTGCGATTTGGACCACTGGACTTGGGATATGAAGGAAATCAACGAAGACACCGCCGATGTTGGTTTTATCGGTGAATAATACAACACGTCCCTGAACACCAATTACCAACAAAGCTTGGGAAGTTGAAGGATTTTCTGAAAAAAATGGTAACAAAAGTTATAATATATGCAACAAAATTGCAACTGTAATAAGGCTTTAACCAAACATACCATCAGGACTGTGAAACTGATACACAAAAACGTCTTTCACAGGTTGATTAAGGCAACAGAGTAACTTTGGATTAATTAAGCCATCTTGGTTTGCAGGGAAGTAAAATACTCTACTATCTGGAAGTGCAATTACAATAACTTCAGCTATTCCAGGTATGAATATCTTGCCGAACAGTCTCTCGTTCAAAGTGTTGGTTGAAATTGTTTTCAATACAGGAGTACTTTCCTGTATGGAATTAAATTTCATTATTACATTCATGAAATTATGACTGATATTAGGGAAAAAATTGAAATAATAACAATGTCGGGTCGGTGTTTGAACTTTGCTAACAGCTGAAAAGTGTCTTCAAATAGGACATCTGAGTTGGAGTTTGTTTTGAAGAAATTCATTCCAACTTCCAAGTAGTTACCAGATTTACAACATGTTGCAACTCCATTTCTAAAAGTCAAATTATATTATTAACAACCGTGAAAAATTGTGAATGAAGTCAACATATTTCGTAATTAATTGAAGTATACTTACGGTAGTACAGTAATAGTTGCAGGATATTTGAAAGCAAGGACCCGATTAGTTCCAGGTATTAAAGTTGGTGTTTTACATGACTTTCTGCAAAAACGGCCAATTAAAAATTCATAAATTGCTACAAAATGATGGTAAATGAAAGCTTTTTTACTTTGGAAAAATGTAACTATGTAAGATATTTGTTCCTAAATTTAAATACACAACAGAAAGAATTAAATGCTTAATTGTTATACATTATTATTACATTACATTATTTTACCTCATTTTAACTGCAGTCTTTGAAAACTTTATATGAAATAATCCTCGACTTTCGCATAAAAAGAAATAGTTTCCCAATATTTCTATAACATCTAGAATTTTGGATGAAAAGTGATACCACTGTAATAGAAAAATATTTTTTCAATATATATGTATAATAAAAATACTAATTATAAATGCATAAATAATTACGTGATTATTGAATAATTACCTGTGTCAACTTGCTTAATTGTTCCCCTTCAACTTTGTATATTTTCACAGAATTATCTTCCAAAATATGCGCAGAGATTTCTTCAGCAATTGTGTTTACAAATAATTTTAGTTTGACAACCATTATTCTGCAATATAGAAATACAGCAAAAATATAAAATCAGTAAATCGTAATCTCGGTTTCGAACCTAGAGTGCAAAAAGTACCCATGGATATATAAACGAGGGCACAAGATGCTTTGACCAGGAACACAAACGATTTTTACTCGGATTTTTAGCTCTTTCAAAACAGTAAAAGAACTCGGTTCAATCAAACAGCTCATTGGTTAATGATGCGCATGTGCAGTACATTTGATTATCAACGTGGACCCTACTTGGCCATCGTATCTATGATGAGTCATTACGAACTTGTTTGGGGCCTTCACTGCTAGGCGGCGTGCTTATTCCAAATATTATTGTAGCCACACGCCACCTAGCAGTGAAAGCCCCAAACACGTCCTTGATGACGAATATTAGATACAGTGGCCTCCAGCTTCCTTGAGCCTAGCCTGGATATTGGCAGAGCCCCCTAGCGACAGGTGTGCTAACTATTAACCAGTGGTAAAACCGGAAAATCAATGGGAATATGCAGATTATAACTGCAAAATGTGAAACTTTGTATGAAGACAGAGAGAGACAATGCTGAGAGATAACGCATGTATGTTCTTTCTCATGAAACGAGTGTTCGTCGAGTAAAAAGTGCAGACGAAACGACGGCAGCGCCTCTTTTGTGGTAGAAGTGAGAAGTAGGAAGAAGCGCCGCCGAACGGAAGGTGTGAGAATGTGAGAATCGCGGCGACGTCACAACCGCCATTAGTTTACGCAGTCGGTTACGCTGAGGTTGAAATCGTGCGAAGGACCGTCCCACGCGTTGTTAAAGCCAAGCGGACACTTAGAAAAGAACTCGATCGTGTTTATGTTTATTGCGAAGAGACGTTTGTGTGGGTGGCATTCATTTCATCCGGGCATTTGTGTGTTTTGAGCACGTGGCCGTCGCAGTGCGCCATCTTGCTGCTTCCTTGTGTTCGTTTTCTGCTGCTGTGCCCAGTGTTCGTCCTGTTTCTCCTCTTTTCTGCGTGTAATAATAACACCTCGTCGCCGAGGGTAAGTACGCTGTCTAGCTTTCAACAGATCTTTTTTAATAGGCGTCGATTTTAGCGATAAAATGTGGGCGTGTTTCCAGTGTTTATGCACAAGAAAACGACCCTCGATCGAAATCGCGACCCCTGTTTTAATATATTCGCTTTCACTTTTCGCATTTTGTTGTTGGTGTTGTTTATATAAATAAATGTGTGTGACCTTGGTGGGTTTTGGGTATTGTTCTCGTCACGCTTTTCAATGTAGGTTAATGTGTTGAGTCGCTGGAAAATCTTGCACATCACGTGCGAAATTACATTTGTTGATGTGATTTTTTCGCATAGAAAAGCACAAACCAAGTTTGAATTTAGGAAGTTGTTGAAAACTAATATTGTTGACGCAAGTACTGTAGTGTTTTATTTATCTTATGAGGTATGCCAGAGTTGTTGGTCACGTGGTATGAGTTGTAACAATAGCCCTGACGTGGCAAGTTTCACTCTTTTTACTCCAGGTGGCCGGCCTTCAAAAAATCTGTGTGCGCTATTACAGTGTAAAAATTGTAAAATACCTACCATATAATATACATACACTCAATATTCCAGGATATTGCGTAATAAATATAATACTATGAGTTGCACAATTTTATTAGTATTTATATTTAGCATGTTTTTTTTTTTTAAATTATATAATTTGCACCAGAAGAGGGGTTACTTTGTATTTTTTCCTCCTGAAAAACACATTGATACATTACGTAATTAAGTACAAATTGGTTAAAAAGACACTGCCTGAAGCGTCTTAATTGGAGTTTCAATTGATGTCTACTAATAGTGGACGTGGCACAGCCAATTAACTTAAATTAAAATTTACCGAATATTTAAAATGCAATAAATCACAAGGACTTTGATTGCTGGCTTAAATAAAAACCTGATGTGATGCTAGCTTCCAGAACTGGCCACTAGGTGGTACATATACCATTAAAAAACTTGTAAAAAATGCATGGAAACTTGTGATTCAGTTGTGCTTGTACTGAAAAGAATTGGTAAAATATATTTTAAATTTAACGATTTATGTCACATTTGAACTTCGATGAATTTCTGGAAATCCCTGTAGTTTTGCTGTAAACAAAGATGGCGCTGTACACCTGGTCAAAAGGTCAAATTTAAAGCAAATTTGCAAATGCTTCATTATTGACTCAGCCAGGATTTCATTTGCCACTGCTAATTAATTTGCTGATTTTAACAGCTTAATGATATTAATGAATTAAGTTGTTTTCAAAGCTCGATATAATTTTGTGAATACTACTTTTTAAATAAAATATAAATTGCATTGCATTCACGGCTGAAGGATTTTATATTGGAACATAAGTGGGAACACTGCCAAAAGTTTCCAATTAGTATTTCCATGCAACAAATTGCAAGGTGTTCATGAACAAGTCTGGTCAGCAAAAATGCAGGAAAACGTGTTTACAGATTAATAAGCATTTAAAAAATGCAATTTCGGTTTTCCAACAGAGTTTTTAAGTGTTCCACAACAAACTGGTTAACTTATTTTAAAATTCCTTGTGAAGAAAAAAAGAGATATCTTTATTTTAGGGGTAAAATTTATTTGAGATTTGCGATACCGATAAATCGCGGTTACAAAAGGCACCACTGGAGGGCGCTACATGTGTACTTCACATGATATTCAAATAAAGTTTAGTACAGTGAAACCTTTCTATGGTGGAATCTGAAAGGAAAAGGAAATATAAAAAAAACTTTCCATCACAGACAGGTTTTACCTGTGTGGAGAGGTTGTCAATGACTCAAAATGAAGTGAAATTTTCCAACATGAACAGGTTAACACTGTAATTAATATCAAGGGATTTTTGAAAAACTTTGTGTTCATGTATACTTGCAGTTCCAAATGGTACCACCAGAGGGTGCTGCATTTATTACTGCCCGCAGTAATTAATTTTATAAAAATATATTAATTGCTTTTTCATATATTGACGACAATTGTGAATACATGTGATATATTTCTTAAAGGATGTGCAAGTCGATCGATTGTATTGGTTGATGGTTAATCTTGCCACGCCCTTACAGTGGTTTTCATGCAGAATAGGCTTTGGGGCCTTGTGTGAACTTTTGTTCGTATGGATTGGGTGTGTCTAGTCACGTGGTTTACGGTGATTATAACGTCTTTACACGCTGTGCACAATACCACACTCACCACTCACTCAAGTGTCATTACGATTAATTGTTGAACAATGTTTACCCTCACTCCAAACGCCATTTTGCTTTTTGTTTGCTCTTATCCCAAAACGCCCAACTCACCTTTTTTTCCTATCAAATCTAATCGATTTTTCCATTCCCTTCATTTGTTGTCAGACAACTTCACTCTGCATACTATATGCATTTCAGATTAAAAATAAATCGCAGAGATCTAATCTGTACAAATATAATACAATGAAACTGTACCTTTTTTGGACCATAAACGGCATGATAAATGTTTAAAAACCTCTTTATCCTGGAAAATCTGTCTGTGGTGGAAAGTTTTTCCGTTCCCTTGAGATTCCACCATAAACAGGTTTTACTGTAATTGACTTTTGTATTAAATTAGTCAGGGAAATTTAAAATGCAAGCTAAATTTCAGGATGACCTCTGAAACTTCTAATACGTAGCCTTATTACTGTGAAACCTGTCTATGGTAGAAATGTGACTTTATTTAGAGTACCATGTGATATATGTTATTCTAAAAACCTGCCTATAGTGGACAGTTTTTCCGGTCCGATTACATTCCACCATGCATAGACATATTTTACTGTATTATTATTATTCCTAATCTGGAATTTAGTTACTACACTGAAACTTGTCTATGGTGGAATGTCAAGGGACTGCAGAACTTTCCACCATAGACAGGCTTTCCAGCATAGAGTTTTTTTTTTTTAAATAACATTTATCATGTAGCATGGTCCCAAATTAAGTCAAGTTTTTCACCATAGGCAGGTGAAACCTGTCTGTGGTGGAAATTGTCTGTATAGTGGAAACCTACCTGTCTATGGCGGGAATTGTACCATTTTTGGACCATAGACAACATGAATAAATTCAGTTGTGTTTTATAAGATCCTGTTTTAAATGTATAGTATTTTACCTTGGAATTTAGCAGTAAAAATTCATTTAAGGAGAATTGATGTGCACAATATTTAGGTTTGATCGAAAAAGTTGTACACACAGAAGTTGGTGTTCATTGATTACTTAATTTATGCATGGCAAGAAAGTTGTGAGGCCCTCCTTAAATATAGCAGCTGTTCTTTTCTTCCCAATATGAGCTTATTAAAGTTTCTCATTAATTTCCTATCAACTGCACCAGATTGAATGCCACACTCGCTCATTGCCCACTTTACAATTTTAATGACTGCTACGTTGTAACGACGTCTATATATAGTTGATTAAAAAAAGGAGAGCACACTGTACTTTTTTGTTGGCTATTTTTATAATGTTATTTCCTATCCCAGAATGACAAAAAGGATTACATACCCTACACGGCAATATGGAGTATTACGAGCTGTCATTGGCAATGAAGAATTTTGTCAGTTTATTAGAGAACTTATTGCGGCCGAAAATTTGGTAGCTAATAAATTGGCTTTCATGGCTAGCAAATCAATTATAGTGTACCTGATTTCAGTGACACTGTGTTCATCCCTAATTTATATACTGTACGCATGCATATCTGCAATGCTGATGTTTCCATGACGTTGTTCCAAAATGAAACAGTTGATAGTCCTAAAATATAGTTAATTCATGTTTCAAACATAATGTACATAAAACGATGGACTTATAGTAAAGTAAATGTAAAATAATAATTACAAAATATATTGCTGGTAATTATAGATTTATATAAAAAAATTTATAGTTTGCACTATTAACAGAAATAATTCTGCAGTTATGCTGAAGCAGTTTTGCATTTTAAAAACAATAGTATTCATGTTGACATTAAAAAAAATACTTAAAAAATACTTTTTACGTTCGTAATCAGAACTTTGTAATGTCGCATATCTGTACATGCTATGACTCGTTGACTTCGAAACCGGATGTATTTTTACCTGCTAAGTCTGTTTTTAAACGGGAACTGCGAACTATTATGTCATAATTGATACGTACATTAACTGTCAAGTTTCTAAGAAAGATAAATAGCATATTTTCAAGGTAAACAATGGTAGTCAGGAAGTTTTTATCGTAATATAAGTGTTTTAATGTAAGAAATTATTCAGTGAACATTGTATCATAATTTGACAGTATTTGGTTCGTGGTCGTGGATATATATGTATATTGGAAATCCAGAGAATGTGCCTTGTAATTGCATATGTACTTGATGTGATTGTAACATTGCTACACAACATTATTGGTCCTCATGGGCTGTTGGATGGCAGCTCTCTATCACAGAGAATAAAGAATATTATATATCTTATATTAAAATTTTACAATTGAAATTTATAGAGTTTTTATCTCGTACTATTATTAGCTTGTATTTATTTTAATGAAAATAAAACATGTTTTACGTTTAAGTGTCGAATAAAGATTTGTAATTACATTTTTAGTAACTTCTTATTTGGAAGAAAAAAAAAACAGTAAAAAAGAAATATAAATAGAACGTGTATTTTAATTTTTATTATTGTAATTTACTCTAAAATAGACAGAAAGAAAATATGGAAATTAATACCTTGACATTTTCCTGGTGTGAAACATTTTTTTTTACTCATAATCCAGTTCCAGGAATTAAATTGTATTTTCATGAGGCAACTGGTCTGACAATAAAACATGTTTTATCATCACATTTTGTTAGGCCTATGTGATGAATGTTAATATTATGCGAATAAATAAATAATAAAAACTTTTAACGCCTCTATTAGTTATATAATGTACTAACAATTGAAAAATTCACCAGTCAGACATGATGCTTCTCTTCTGAATGGCATTATTTTTTATTAATAAAAGCACAATAAGTGTATATAATATTGTGAAGCAAATGCCTCGTTAAAACGTCAGTCACATATTTTTCATTTATGAAGGAATTTCAGTTTAATTACATCAAGTTTGAGGGGAAAAAAATTAGGAAAATGTTACAATGTGACATTGACGTAGTCATTGAATATAAATTGCAGTTTTAGCAATTTTTTTGCCCTCTCTCTAGAGAAGCTGGGTGTTTTTAAGTGTTGCCAGCAGCTTATGGTATTTAGCCAAGAGAGGAGATTTTATTAGCTTTTTCTTTCCACAAATATTAATAAAAACGGATTTTCATTTTTATGCTAAAGTTTGCAGGCAGAGACTTTCACGCGTTACGCGTAACAATCACGCGTTGCGTATATCGGTGTTAAAAATTGCAATGTATCTCGGAATTTGAGCTCACTTTCTTTGCTTTTCTACTTTAAATGTTTACCTAGCAAAATCTAGTTCCATATAAAACATTGTGAATTTATTACGCACTTTCATAATTGATTGAAAGAGCTGTTTGTTCGCAAATGTTGTAACTTTTTTCTCTCTCCAGGATGTGTGCTATAAATGCAGTGATGGAATACTAACTTTTTTATATCTTTGATAAAAATATGAGTGAATATAGGAAGTTTAGTAAGGCCGATATCATTTTTTGGCACGAGGATATTTTAATCTGCGCGAAGATGGCCGCCGTAGAAATTGGGAAACGAAGACTTTTGTATGCGTGTAACTTGGCAAGTGTGCAGAAAGCCAGTAAAGTGTTATTGGCAGTGTATCAATTTGTTCCAGGGACATTATATCTTGCAATGCTGTTTTATCTTGTTACGATGCAGCATGCAGAATAAGTACTTTAACGTGTACATTATAATTATATATTACGCACTCGTGAAGTAGCACGTGTTGGGGACAAAATATTTGGCACACAATGCAATGTTACGTACAATAATATATTATCCGGGAATTTAAATTTATTATTTCCTCTTTATTGTGCAACAGCAAATGAATAAACTGAAGTAAGGAAACTCACTTAGTTGAAGCGTCACAGTTAAACGCGCGCTCCCATGCATATATCACAACTTTTATGAATAGGGTTTATTAAAACTTTTGCCAAAATGACAGTAATGTCTGTACAGACTCAAGTATTTTATGGAGTAAAGCTAAGATGTTTGTCTTCCATGTGTACATTTCGGATTTTGAATAGCTATTAAACTTTTCATTTTAAAAAATAAAAGGCGTTACTTATTGATTTGCTCACGTACATTTACATGTGCATTGTTGATTTTGTTGATCAGGACTCTGAATAATAACAATTCATATGTTAGAAGAGTTAAGTTTTAATGTATTAATTTTGAAGTTTAACTTCTTTAGCGAGGGTAACTCCGTTTGTTTATTTCACGAAATGCAAATGACGCGAAGCTTTTCCCTCACCTACCATCCACAGTTTTCATGTACAAAATTTGCAAAAATTACTGCACACACATGTCATACCATACTTCATGCCGGTATTTTTAGTTTTTCAATAACTAATTCAGGACTTTACCACAATTTAGCATAAAAACCCACTATAATTACCCTGTCCACACCCTCTATCTCCCACACTGTTGGAGTAAAAATGGTGCAAAAATTCATGCACCTAACTCTATCATCACACATCAGATACCTTCTTTTACTTTTTCTATAAAAACTACTCCTCATAATGTAAATTACATTTGAAATTATGCACTGATGACCTTGGACTCCCAAATCATTGAAATAAATGTGCTGATTTTGAACTTTACAAATTATATTCAAATAACTTCATTTTTCCTTCATGCATGTTTTCACGCTGCAGACACACACTGCTCATAATTTACTGTTAGCCGTTTTTGTTGTAACTTACATGTGCGTAGATCACGTAAGTGCTAGCCCAAAAACGGCTAGCGAACCTTACAGAAGCTTCGAAAAATTTACAAAAGTACATAATAATATGTAATGCGATCTACCAAACAATTTAGGTTCACGCCAAGGCAGTAGTGTTTCGATGGAACGCTTAGTTAACACGCAATCGGCGTTTTACGGCGGTGTTTATGTCACCGTGGCCTAGGCTGTGTGTACATTGCCTGAGTTTGCAGTTTGCCTGAACATATGTTCTGTACAAAACTAACGGTGCACATTCGCAAAGAAGTTTAACTTCCCCCGTGTGGTCCTAAGCACACATTCAGTCTTTTTTTATTTTAATTTTCCAGTAATGATTTGAAGAATTTAACAGAAACAGTGAACTATGAAAGTAAAAGCCTGCTAGTGGAGTGGGTGGGAGTTTTGAGACGATTAATGCTTGGTGGAAATATTGGGACAGGGAGGTGAGGAAGCGTGGCGGCAAATCAGGGCTGGTGGTTTGCGTTATTACTGGTAATAATACAATATGGAGGGCCATTTGGGTGACGATGATGATGATGGAAGCTGTCTGGTCGAGTTAGCCCCGCCCGAGAGATTTCACGCAGCAACTCGTCAAAAACCCATTCACTGAGCATGCGCACTTCACGCCAAACCTACAAGCCATTTCTCTATTGACAACGTGTTCGTAATACTTGTCACTTTCGTTCACATATCGCTCCACTGAACATATATACAGTATATGGTCCATTCGAGAATGGAAATGGTCATCTTTTTTTGCACTATATAAATGCCCTATAATAATCTTCTCTGAGGACATCATATTACAAAATACCATTTCACATATACTGTATATACTGCTATTTTGTGTGTTCGGTTTAAATTAAAACCTCGCTAAATGTAAACTCTGGTAAAGGTCACAAGTTTATGGACACAAATGCACCCTTGCCCATGTAAATAAAAGCACCGGGAAATGTGTCAATTACTCATTCCGTGAAAATTTGGCCGGGCGCTAATTACCACTTTTACAGTATCATTGAAATTAATAATATTATTATAAATGGATTCATAATTTGTTTTCCTTTTAAAATTTAAATTTGTAACATAATTAGGTACAGTGAAACCTGTCAAGTTGACCACCTGGCCTATAGTTGACCGGATTCTTTTTACTAAGTTTATTTACACTACACATGCACGGTGTTTGTTTGCTTGCTTGCTTCCATCATACATTCAGCATATTGTATTTTTCAACCACTTCCCGACATCGTACAACGTTCAAATTTCGCATACGTACCAATCTCGCCGTCCTCTTTCACCTGCAAACATTTTTAAGTCCGGTATTTCACTAGATGCGACACAAACTCGCTCGCAAATATCGAAACGGGGCTCAGAATCTGAATGGGGGCCGCCGCCATATTGAATCAAGATTACATGAGTGACGGCGCTCCTGCCAACACAGTTCGCCCCAATTATACCGGGTGGCTAAAAAGTCTGGTCATTTTTAAAATAACTATTAAATGTCACAAAGGACATGAATTTTGAATAG